>JAXBDA010008975.1:0-13560 GCA_036023075.1 Gaultheria prostrata
AGCTGTGTTTTGCTGTAGAATTCTGCACAAACTCTGGACAGATTCAGGTTTCTTCTTTAGGTAAAGAGACTCCAGCCTTTTCCAAACAATTTTCTTGTTCGGGTAAGATACCCTTTTTGAGATTAAATCAACTTTTATGTTGCAGCAGCACTATCACTCTTACATATTTCTCTTGAAAATTCAGAACCCCTTCTCACTTTTTGAAGCTCTGCGGCAACAGTCATGTACCATCTTTTGAAGATTTCCAATTTTGGTAAGTCTTTTGCTGACTTTTTTTTCTTTCTTTTGCTTGCAGCCTTTTCCAAACAAGTTTCTCCTTTTTTTACCAAAAGTTCTTCTTCTTTTTTTGCTAAAGAATCTCCTTTTTTTTATTTGTAGCAATCAGACCCCCACTCTTTCTTCTGAAGACCACACTCCAATAGGTTTTTTTTTCTGGCTTTTGTGACTTATACGGGACCCCTTTAGTTGCTGCAGTTTTTTTTGCTACAGATTTCTCTTTTCAATAAAACCCTTCTCTTTTTTTTTGAGTTATGGGCTTCTATTTCCTTTGCCCATTTTCATGTGATAGCTATTGGCCAGCTCTTTTTCGCATTCAGGCCTTTCCATAACGGCTCATTGTATCAAGGGCTTTAAAGAAGTTATATTTGCAACAAGAAACCTCAGTACATTGAGTCCTATCTTAGTAAGAACTCTTGTACTTTTGAAGAAACTCTAACTCTTGTTAGGAGTTACTTGATAAAAGCTGCTGAATTTATATCCTTATAGGAGTCCTTGTTTGAAAGGGACGCTTTCAAGAGACCAAAAATTGTAGTGACTGCAAAATTTAACTCTTAATGGGAGTATTTGAAAAGGACTTTTATCAATGCTCTTAAGAGTCCAACCCTTTTTTGGAAGTCCAATATTCAGAATAAAGTTGACTGGTACTTCTTTGTTCCAATCAAATTGACTCCTTTTGTAAAAGAAAAGACTGTAAAGTCTATCAGCTTCGAGAGATTGGGCTTCAGTAGGAATACATCACCGCTTCAGTAGGAATACATCACCCATAACAGTCTATTTATACATAATACCGCACCTGCTCCTTCACAGAACTGTGAGAAATTTCAAGCTCATTGTGACTTATAAGGCACCCTTTTACTGCAGAATTTTATAACTCCTTTTAAATTGCAGCAATTTCTTCTTTTACTGCAGACAACCCTTTTTTTTGAATCAGTCTCACACCTCCTTTTCAAACATAACCTTTCTGCCAAATCTTTTTATTATTTTTCAGTTGCCAAAACATTGCACTAGATAGACACCTTTTATGTAGCCCAACTTTGTGCAACAATGAACCTCAAAGAAATTTTTTTTTTTTGGCCGTCCCTTTTCATATTAAGGAACTCTTTTGACGCCCCTCTTTTTTGCTGAGCTTTTCTCTTTTGTGTGATTGAACTTGCTGCCACTTCACGCCCCTTTAGGTAACAACTCTGTTGCTACTCAATTTAATTTGCCCATATTTGCTTTATCATAACCTCATGAGTTTTTCCTATTTCTATTTGGAATTTGTACCATGTTGGCTCAGACTCCCCTTTTTTTTTTTTGGCTCTGACTCCTTTCGAGGAATCTTTGTCACTTCCGGCTTTAGTCTCTTGTGAGGGGCTTCTGTCATGTTATTAAGTTTGGGTACTCCGTTGGCTTGTTCTCCTTCAAAGGGTTATATAGAAGGGTTGTACAGAAGACTCTGTTGATTGGGATTCTTTGTTTCTTTTCCTTGGCTTTATCTTCGTGTGGCGAAGATTCTGCCGAGGGAAATTTCTTCATTTGCCTTTTGAGGCTCTTAAAAGATTGGCTTCCTCCTGGCTTTGGCTTCTACAAAAGCTTATGTTGACCCCTTTCCTTTTGGTTTGAAGTGGCGCCTGTCACACGTTTTCTCATGTAGACTTTTGTCACAACCAAAATGAAAATTGCATTATATACGGGCCTTCGAGGGTTTTAATCTTTGTTTGTCCTTTTAGGGAGCTTGCTGAAAGGCTTTTGAGGGATCCCTCCCTTATTTGTCTTTTCTTGTGAGCATCCTTTTTTTTTAATTTGTAGGTTGTACAAATTGGATTGAACCCTTCTCCTTTCTTTTTTTCAGCGTCATGGACCTTTACTCAAAAACACTTGAGCACCTTCGTTGCGACCGACGAGATGTTCTAGATAGATCTGGCCCCAAGATTGCTAGACACAAATCCATTTATGATAGTTTGACTCCAGCACAGAAATCTCCATACATCCTCTTCATACGGACAGCTTGGTCTATCATGGGACTCGAAAATGCTGTGAGATAAATGGGAAGGGATATGCCACGAATCGAATTTCATCCCCTATTTCTTTGCTTCGTCCCTTTTCTGAGAATGAATTTGGCAATTGGGCTCCTGGAAACTTTAATCTCCTTTTAAAGAGGATGAAAAACGATGGCATTGAATGAGATACTTCTTTTAATATCCGAGCCACTCCCACACATCTTCAAGATCCCATGTGGCTTTTCTGGTTGCGAGACGTGCTTTCCACCTTCCCTACTACCTTGAAAAAGGCTGGTGTTTATTCTGCTATTTATGTCTCCAAGTTTTCATATACCAGGAATATAAATGTATTCAAGGCTTTCCTTGAACGTTGGTCGCTAGATACAAATACTTTCCATGCATCATACGAAGAGCTTGGCTTTTCTCTTTGAGATCTCTATCGTATTAGCGGCCTCCCTATTTTGGGAAAATTTTATGAAGAGTATACACCAACGAATGACATTCTTTATTCCAATACTTCCTCCACAAGCCGTGCTCTTTTTGATATTTATGACAATAACAAGTCCAAGAAGCTAAATCATTGGACTTCTTATTTTGTGGAGCTTAATGAGAATTCCTTTCAGCGGAAGCAAAATATTTCTAATGATGTATACCTTGCTGGCTTTCTTGCCAGCTGGCTTAGCGGTTTTGTGCTACCTCACTCTTCTAACTCCAATGAAGTGCGTCCTTCAACCTTTGTGGTGGCGAGCAATATGGCGAAGGGCTTGATGTTTCGTTTGGCAGTGCCTGTTCTTGCCTACCTTTATCAGTGCTTTAACAAGGTGGCAGTTTCTTCTAACCCTGGGAAGATGTCTATTTATGGTCTCTTCCAATATTTCTTTGGATGGATCTCTATTTATTTTCAGAAGACTTATTCCCGTGGGAGCCGCCTTTCTAATTTTGGAGAGGAGTTTTTTCCATAGCTTGGACTTATAGGTAATCAAGCTGTTGGTGATTTCCATTTCAACAAGTCACCCTATGCGCAAACACTTTTTGTCTACCCAGATAACTATCATCCAAGAGCTCTTACTCACGAAGATGAACCAAAAGGAAGGATTCAAGGATGATGATAAACTTTCTCCCTTCCTGTTCAGCTATTTAGTGTGCCTCTGGACTGGGATCTTGACTTTCAAATTTGGCTCTCTATTTTTCAGCGAGCCGCCGAGCCCTATGCTCCAAATCGATATGCCTGTGTTAGACAAATATTTGATTATTTTGCTTAACAAAATCTCGCTCACATGAAAATAAAACACACGAGTTTTTATTAAGTGGTTCGGACCCATTCAAGATATAAAATATCCCTAAATTACATCTTTCATTTCAAAAGATAACCCTTTGATTCCAACTAATTTTTTATCCTCTATTCATGAGAAAGAGAAAAGGGGAATTGGGTTTTATTTATTTTAGGGGTTGAACCTAGATATTAAATCTAGGCTGCCTACGTACCCGTAGTTTGGGATCAAGCCAAACGCAGTTCATGTTTGTGTGATTTATTTTTTTAGCGAGCCTTTGCCGCTCATTTGGTAGTTTGGTGAATCTTTGAGATTCATTTATAATGTTAGGAATTTGCGGCATCACTATAAGAAGAGCACATCCCAACTAGGTTGGCACCCACTCCCTTATCATTCATATGCCAATCCCACATTTTTATTTATTTTGTGGATTTTTAATGAACATTTGAGGTTCACAATTTTGAATTTTAGTGAACATTTAGTGTCCACAAAATTTGTGACTGTACCCATTTAAATGAGTTGCCTACGTATCCGAGTTCGACTCGGAATCAAGTCTAACGTAGTTCCGATTTGGAAATTTGTTTTCTTTAGTGAACTTTTGAGGTTCACAAAGTTTGTGACTAAACCTATTTGAGTAGGTTGCCTACGTATTCAATTCGGCAAATCCAGAGTTACCAAATTGAAATCAAGTCAGACCGTAGTTCTGATGGAATCAATCTTTAATTTTAATTTGATTTAGAACAACCCAATTGATTTTGTTCCTTAACTTGAAAAGTGTATGAATTGGACTAAACAAGTCTTAGCCTCTCTAATTACTGGCTTAACTTAAGTTTTCGTCCAATGGGGTAATACACCTACTGATCACCATTTTGAACTTTTGAAATTCTTTATGTGAGTGATCTCAAACCCACTTTTGGGACTGATTTTCACGTGGAAAATAATAACACCGGCAGTTTTAATTTTATGGCCGCAAGGGGCGTTAGTTTCGAAGGAGCCGTGAACGGCAAATTTTGAGGCCTTTGGGGGCATCATTAACCTGTCCATTATATGGCCACATGGGGGCGTAATGGACAAGTTCTTGAGTAGCGACATTAACCTATCCATCATATGGCCACATGGGGGCGTAATGGATAGGTTGTTTAGGCTACAACAATACCGTCCATTATATGGCTACATGGGGGCGTAATGAACGAGTACTTCACGAGCCTTATAAATGGGATCTTTGCATTGGTTGTGAAAGCCACTGAGGGGCCAATTTTTTATGCCGCAAAGGGCAGTTTTGGAGGTCGCAAAGGGGCAGTTTTGGAGGCTGCAAAACTCCATTCATTATATGGCCACATGGGGGCGAAATGAACGGATTCTTTAAGCCGTAACATACTGTTCATTATATGCCCACATGGGGGCGTAATGAACAAGTATAATAAAGAAAAATTTTGAGTCCACGAATGGAGTCATAATTAAAATCGCGAGGCCAATTTTGAGACCATAAAACACCGTTCATTATATGGCCACATGGAGGCGTAATGAACGGATTATTTAGGCCGCAATATACCCATCATTATATGGCCACATGGGGGCGTAATGAACGGATACTTTGGCCCGCAAAATACCGTCCATTATATGGCCACATGGGGGCGTAATGAACGGATATCTTGCGGTCCATATTGCATCAGCTTTTGCAGCAAACTTGGACGATTACTGATGAACCAAAAATGCCGCATGAAAGATGAAGTCTCCAGCTTCACTCAAATCCCACATACACGCATGGAATGGGCTTCAAAGTTTGATTTGGTGGAAGAGAGAGACCGGGGAAGAGAGGGCAAATTTTTTAGAGAGGGATTTAGAACCCACACAGATTTCTTATTGAATGTTTTACCTCTGCTATAGTTTTCTTCACTTGTTCTCCTTCTCCTTGCTCTATATTTTTGCTGAATTTTCTCTTCCGAAAACTCCCCCCTCAAATTGTGTCGAAAACTGCCTTTATAGGCAAAGAACCAACCATATTCTCCCACCATCCCACGTTAGAAAGTGGAGCAGTTTTCTTTTATCTATAACCACTCAGCATTTGAACTTGTATTGTGGAAAGTGACAAAGAACATGGGTATTTTCCACTTGTCCTTCTGTAACTTCCATGCACCCCTTCTTTTTTGGTCGTGGGACATGTGCATAGGATATATTAGCAATTTAGCATGCATGTTGACGTGCTAATCTTTTCTTTATCTTATGGAAACTCCATTTTTATTGACAAATGCTCAAACAAGGAATGAATGACACCTTCCGTTCCGAACATTACGTGGGTGTTGGTATCGTTTTGGTGGTTATAAGAATAATCCATCACGACTTTCACAGTTCTAGCATTTTTTGTTTTGTTTGATAACCTATCAAAACAAATCATAGACGTGACCCGTCATTTTATTTTTCTATTGTTGAATGTGAAAATTATCCACTACACATCTTGGTAGTAATTTTCTTGCGCCAAGTCAAAAATTATGGCTCAACAGTCTAACAATTTGGATTTGGTCAAGCGTGCCCAAAAACTGTTGACGTATCTTGTCGTGCAGCTTCTTCTAGTCTTGCATTATTTTATTCTCACTGGTGCACAATGTTCCGTCAAGGCACAAACAACATTATTGAGCTTCCACATGTTCAGGCTCCTGCACGTGTAACAGAACCCTATGCCCCCTTCAATTTTCTCCGAGTTTAAAAAGAAAGCAGCCCAATCATCCTAAGTCTCCAAGGAAAAAGATCAAGAAGCCGATTATTCTTGACAACCCTTATTCCCCGCCTAGGCAAAGTATACCTTCGAGAAGTTCTTCCAATAAATCCTCGAAGTCTCCGAGACTTTGTCCTGTTGCGTCTTCTCCAAGGAAATATCCTCAACAGTATCTTCTCAATATTTTGGAGACTAGGTGTCACCAGTCCTGTGGGAAACTCATTCGTTTTGAATATGAGGATCCTAAAGCCGTTCCTTCTCCATTGGAGGTGACATTTCCTAAGAGCTTGTCAGGACCCAACTCTTTGACCCAGTTTAAAACTTACATTGATTCTCTATTTGAAGGAGACGATTCTATTTTTTATGGCAAAAACCCATACGCCGTTATAGACAAGTTTGAGAATGGGTATGAGTTACTTGTCCTGGGGCGAGTTAAGGCAAAGAGCATAGGGACTCCTAGCCGCTCTATGTCTTCCGAATATTCTGCTTCTACGCCTAATTATTCCCAGAAGGACCCAAAAAAGGATGTGATCGAACTTGAGGATGAAGATGATGACCCATATGACGACTATATACCTCTATCAATTTGTTCTCCTAAGAATAAATGTACAACGTCCTGCATACAACATCACTTTTCTTTATCTTTATTTGTAACACTGTTTGCTCATCTTCAATTTGCTCTCTTTTTATTAGGTCAATCCTCCAATCATTCCATAATGTCAACAACTCCTAGTGGATCTTCCAAACCTAACGGTATAACTTTTGTTTTATTTCTTGTTATTGGCATTTTTTACCATGTCTTTACCATGCCTTATTCTCCCTCTTTTTTAGAATCGCCTGCTCCAAAGTCTTCAAAGTCTGCCACATCTCCTTCTGTTACTTTCAAAGGTATGCAAAAGTTTCTTTTCAAGGCAAAAGAAGTTTAAAACTTTGCTTTTAAGGCACAAGAAGTTAAAAACTTTGCTTTGCATAAGTCCTTCTTTTCCTTTAGATCATGTTTCTTCCATGAACTCGTGGCAAGCTGCTTCTTTGAACCTACCGCCTTCATGGGCTCCACAAGTCCCGAGTCCTGGTAGAGCTTTCTAACGAACTTGTTTTATCTTGCAAATGTCCACGGACTTGTTTATCTTGCAAATGTCCGATCCATCTCTCTATTGACCAGATTTTTTTTTTTGTTACAGGAGAAGAAGTTTCTTTTGACGACCTGGTAGATCCTGCTAAACTTGAGGGGTTGATTGCTAGAATTGAGAAACCACCTGCTCAGTCCAAGACTTTCTCATCTAGCGAGGCTGCCGGCTACATTCAAAAAGGGCTCCTTCTCTCCCTTCAGTCATCCACAAGCATTGATGACATTATTTCTCAAACCAACGGCATCATTTCCATTTTGAAGAACTTTAATGTGGACCTTAGTCCTCTATATGAGAAAGTGAAGACTTTGGTCAAATGCTTTAATTTATGGTCCAAGGTGGCTGATACTTCCAGTGGAGATGTTTCTCTTGGGGAGCTTGAAGCACAATATAAGGAGAAACAAACCGAGTTTGAAGGGATGACCAATTCCTATGGCGAGATGGTTTCTTTTGTCTCTAAGCTTACAAAGCGTGTTGGCAGTCTTGAAGAGGAAAATTTTCAAACCAAAGAGCAACTCAAAAGGCTTGAATTTGAGTTGTCCTCATTCAAGGCTAAGCAATCTTCTTCCCAAAGTGACTTAGCCAAGTATTCTGAGGGCCTTATTAACTTTAAAAAGGACCTCCAGGCTGCCACGGATGCTGTTGAACAACGCAAAAAGAAAGGCGCGCATTATGATGTTGTGAAGGAAGCACTTGATGCTGTCAGAGCTTCTTTGATGGATTGAACTTCCTTTTCATTAGCATAGTCTTTATAATCTCGAATAATGTCATTTTATTTCTTTTTGGATATTGTTTTGGATTTTATTTAGCCGTACACAGTTTAGACTCTTGCGGGCCAGGAGAATGGTTTGGATTGTTTTGTTTTGAGATTGTTTTGTCGTTCACAATTTAGACTCTTGCGGGCCAAGAGCATGATTTATTTTGGTGGTTAAGATTATTTTGTATGTTGAGATTGTTTTGCAGTTCACAGTTTAGACTCTTGCGGGCCAGGAGTATGATTTATTTGTGGTTTGGGCCGTAAACAATTTATACTCTTGCGAGCCAGGAGTATCTTGAGATTTATCACCTTGGACATTGGTGAGGTGTTTTAGCAGTTTAACCACATACTGCACCATTGGTGGTTTTTTATTTATTTATTTTTATTTTTTATGAAGGATCTAGGATTCATTGCATCATTACTAAAAATGTATATCCCAACACGGTTGACACATACATCCTAGCCAATCATGTGCAATCCTAGAACCACCCTTTTATTTTGCCCTAATTTTTGCCTAAGTCAAGTTTTTGACCTAGCGGGACTTTTATTATGCTCTAACTTTTGCCTAGGCCGCCCTTTCGGGTTTTCAACCTAGCGGGCTCCTTTCTTTACTTCTACAGATAATACCTCTTTAAGAATGTTGCGTTGGTTGGGGGAATAATCCGTTCGCATCCATCATCATTAGTAGATAAGCCCCATTTGAATAGACTTTCTCGATGACGTAAGCCCCCCCCACTTGGGTTCAAGCTTCCCTTTGGTCCTTCAAGTGATAATCATTGGTGTACGAACCGCCAACACCAAATCCCCTTTCTTGAAAGAACGAAGCCAGACTCGTTTATTGAAGGCATTGGCCATTCTCTGTTGATATATCTCCAAATTTTGTTGGGCATACAACCTCCTTTCATCTAGGGCTTCAAGCTCAAACAACCTTATCTTTGCTCTTTCGTCTTCTGTTAGGGCCTCTTGTATTGCTACACTTAGAGAAGGTATCTGTACTTCAAGTGGCAATACTGCTTCTCCCCTAAATACCAAGGAATATGGTGTAGCTTGAGTGGGAGTTCTATACGAAGTGCAATAAGCCCATAATGCTTCTAGTAGCTTCTCATCCCAAGTTCTTTTATTTCAATCAACCGTCTTTTTGATGATTTTGTACAAAGTCTTATTGAAAGCCTCTGCTAATCCATTGACAGGTGCATGGTACCGCGTGGAATGGTAGATCTTTATGTTGTACTTGGAATACAACCTGTATAATGGACTACTTCTGAAGGGTTGTCCATTATCAGTGATAATGCTGTCCGGAACCCCAAACCTATAAATGATATGGGTTCGGATGAAGTCTGAAACATTTCCACTCTTCATCTCTTTCAAAGGTATTGCTTCGGCCAATTTTGAAAAGTAATCTGTGGCAGCTAGAATGTATTGAAAACACGCAGAAGACGGGGGTTTAATGGGCCCAACAACATCTATGCCCCATGATGTGAATGTCCAAGAACAAATTGTTACATGTAAAGGCGCTGAAGACTGTTGGATAAAATTTCCGTGGTATTGGCAAACTTGGCATCTTTTTGCATAGTTGATGCAATCTGAAATCATAGTTGGCCAATAGTATCCAAGTCTATTTTAGCTGCATATGTAGTTTTGGACCACTTTGATAGGCTCCACATATATCGGCGTGAACTTCTGCCATAGCCTCATGAATTTCCTTACATACCATCCGAGGATCTATTGTATAATGCGTCATTCCATATGATGAACTTCGTGGCTCGGCGCCTTACCTCTGCCCTTTTGGCTTTGTCTTTTGGCAACCTTCCATGTTGGAGGTAGTTTATGAAGGTTCTCGCCAATTTTCCCCCTCTTTTTTTGTGGTGGCAGCGAAAACTGGCAGTATTTCTGACAGTACTTCCGAGACTTCTTTTAGAGGCTGCAAAACTCTCCTTTCCCCTACCGTGATAGTTATCATCGTGTTTTCGGTAGAGTGAGTGAGGTAGCCAAACTTGCCAAAGCGTCTGCTCAGGCGTTTATCCTTCGCTTTACATGGAAGATATTCACCTTTTTAAACTGTGGAAGCAGTTGGCTAGCCCTTTCATAATAAGGGGCTAGACTTGCTTTTTTAACAATATACTCTCCACGTAACTGTTTTATAACCAGCTTCGAGTCTTCATAGACTAAGAGATCCTTGATCGGTATTTGCAATGCCAATTCCAACCCAGCAATTACAGCTTCATATTCCGCCCCATTGTTTGAACACCCTTCCGTTAAGGCAAAAGAATGTGGGATTATGGCATTATCAGGTGTAACAAACACGACACCGATTCCGGATTTGTTATTTTTCCAGGCTTCTTGCTTTTGGCCATCCGGGCTCCTTGTTGCTCCATCAAAGTACATTTCCCATGTTTTTTGTACTTCAACCTGCATAACTTCTTCATCTGGTAAATCTATCGCTAGAGGTGAGTCAGCAGGGACAGGGTGTGCCGCCAAAAAGTCTGCTAAGGCTTGCCCTTTCACTGCCTTTTGGGAAACATACTCAATTGCAAATTGTTGGAGGATTACAGTCCACTTTGCAATTCTCCCGAAAGTATTGGTCGTGAGAGTATATACTTCAAGGGGTCGGCCTTTGATATCAACTTGACTTGATGCTCTAAGACGTAATGTCTCAACTTTTGTAAGGAAAAAACCAAGGCTAGACATGTTTTCTCGATTGGAGAGTAATTGAGTTCTGCACCAACCATGTAACGCCCCGATTTTCAGACGCATTAATTAAGATAACTAATTAGGATTAATTTAATAAAACGAGTTTCCATCAGAGTGCATATTGGAAAACGTGAAGTGCAACCCATTACAAAATACTTAGTACGGTTTGAGAAATTATTATTACAGATCCAACATTAAAATAAAAGGGTGGGTCCTACAGATTAAGGTTTAATTCTGGATTCCACTGCTCCTCCTGAGCCTGGTCTGCCGGAAAATCCTCGGCTCCGTAATAACCGTCTCCCTCGACTCCAACAGTACCTGCGTGGTCGTAGTCTGGCATAATACGTCCGAGTCGCGAAGCAACATCATGATATTATACCAGGGTCACACAAAGTGTAACACCGTGAGCGATAAATCACTCAATAGCTAACTCTTACCCACCAATCCTTGCTTAACATACAAGTACAACATATATAATTGAAAAGCAGTAATTAAAGGAATAAGCAGGAAATAAATCGTAAAGCAGAAATTAAACACGTAGTTGATTTCATTACTAGCCATTAACTTACATGTTCATCTAAGTTCTCAACCTAGAGAACTTTCCTCCCGGTTAACCACTAAGGACTGTGACCAAACTGTGATTTACTCCCCCCTTGCTTGCCCGTACCTCGGGAGCCCCGACGGAAGGTGTAAGTTATGTACTTAATCCAGCCGTCAGCCGCCTCGCAAGAATGAATTTCCCAGGGACGAACCTGTACCACTGGGCTACGCATGGCAACTGCCAGGACCTGTAGGTATATAGCCGAACTGGTCTATAATACTTCCACCCTTATAACGCCTCAGAATTCAAATGAAGTAAATCACGGAGTGTCACATCCTAGGGTTCCGAAATCAAGACAGAATGCCAACAATCCTCCAAAATAAATCAATTGGCGAAACTGCCTTTCAACAACATTCTCGGGGTAACTCCCCATCAATAAATTCCAATTCACTTTTCCATTAACCCCAACGCCTATGTGATATCCGTGTACGATCACCCAACCCGGGAACCTAGATGTCCATTCTAACATTCAACATGTTCATGGAAAGTACATTTAACAGAAGAAGCAAAGTGATAACGATAACACAGGGGTCATAATCGAATATCTCGATTCACAAGTTCACGAAATTCAAGTAATTGAAATCCAGGGGTCTAAACGTAATAAATTCAAACTACAAGGGCCAAAACATAATTTACTAAACTATTGGGGTCAAAACGTAATTTAAAGAAAGTACGAGTCACCAACATCATTTTAAGTAAGTACAAGGGTGTCCAACATAATTTCACGACTTTAGGGTCCTTAATGTAATTTACAAACACTGGGGGTCTTAATAGAACTTAGCAAAACTTGTGGGCGATTCTCACATTTAAGAGATCTAATGGGTGTGCAATTATCAACTTACCAGGTCAATTATGCTAAAAAATGATGTGCAAGGGCAACTTCGTAAATTTACAAAGTCTAAGGGCATTTAATAATTTTTATAAAATCACTAAGGGTAAGATAGTAATTCTAGAAAAATTGATTTTTCTAACAAACAAGTTTTTCCAATATATAAATATATCTATACATTCTAATTTTCATATATTAACAATATACTATGATTTTATTAAACAAAATCTATACTAGAAATGCTAGTTTGAATTATGGAGTATTTTGTTTTATTTACTAATAACATATCAAGTGTATAGCTTATAAAAACACATAAAAAATTATAGTATTAAAAATATAATTTCACTAAATATAAAAGTACAAGTTTTACATTTTTAATAGTCAACTAGATAAACTAATACTTTTGAAATAAATCAATTTCTTTTAACGCATGCAAGTTCTATATTTCTCTTCTTATAAATATTAATCATATAAAAATGTTAACATTTTATTTCAAGTATTAAAAATAATTTAGAAATAATCTTTCCCAAAAACATATGTTAAATATTCTTTTATAATAGAGGAAACAATTATTCATCCATTAAATCTCTATTTCTACCAAAACAAATCATATTTTTCTACATTAAAATCAAATTGTTATAATCCTTTCGTTTACTGCCTAATCGATATTAAATAGAAGTAAAATAATATCTAGTAAGTGGTTTTAAACAGAAATAATATCAAACAGATATCACAAATAATATCATAATGATCATCGTCAACAAGAATAATCTCAAGTAAATAGTCGGGTACAGAAATAATATCAATTTGGTGAATCCGGCAGTGAACTCCAAATTTAGTTTCGGTTCGTCCGATCGGGCTCCTTTCAAACCATAACAATTAATCTAAACTACCAAACTATACTTAGGAAAGGTGGATAAAAGTTAATCTACCTCTCCTCCGTAGTCAAAGCGTGAAAATGGGATTTTTTTGCAAAAAAATCGAAAACGGAGAAGATGACCGGAGAGTAGGCCACGAGGTGGCGTTGAGGTGAATGCTTGGAGCTTTGAGGATGTAAGAGAAGTTGGGAGGAGGTCTATAAACCGGATTTGAGGTGTGGGGTGGTGTGTGTGTGTGTGTGAAACCCACTTTTCTCTCTCTAAAACTCTATGGCCAAAGCTTGAGCTCCTCTCTCTCTCTCTCTTGTAAATTTTTGGAAAATGGAGGTGTGTGGGAGTGTATGGGAGGAAGGGGGCCGGACTTGGTGATATAGGAGAGTGTGGTGATGGGTTTTGGTGGGATGTGGTGTGTAGAAATGGTGAAAATCAAGT
>JAXBDA010008976.1:0-13559 GCA_036023075.1 Gaultheria prostrata
AACCGTTGGAAAGCTCTATGAGTCTACTTTCATACCCAATTGACCTCATCTTCATGGCCTTTGTATCTTGAGAGAAATGAGCCTTTTCCTATCGGTGTGTCGGATTTCCTCGAGGCTCATAGCTCCAAATTTCTTGTTCCTTTGTTTCGGGCCTTCCTTGAACCTTCCAAAGCTCATTGAGTCGACTTTTAGGCTTCGATGATTGTCCTCCATGGCGTTGAGGGACCTCGGGTACTTCCGGATAGAACCGGGGATTATTTGTAAGCCTTTTGAAACGGATTTAGCCCTCCGGCTTGATCGAGTGTCCTTTGAACGTCCCGAGCCTTAGCCAAATCTTCGTGTCTTGGCTCTTGAGGCTCGGTGGTGGGATGACATGGGACACGTGGCCCTCGGATTCTTGGGATTCGTCCCAGAGCGCTTCAAATGCGCTTTATTCCATGGTTTTACCTGAAACTACCAAAAACACACTTTGCGCAACATCAATCATATCAAGCGCTAAAACGCGCGTGTGTGTGATCTAAACGAGCTAGATGAGCCCGGATATGTACAATATTAGGGGCTCATCAGTTAGTCATAAATGAAAATAGGAAGGTGCTAGGAAATTTCTAGTGTACTTATTCTTAGTGACTAAGTAACTTAGGAAGCTTTCTCCCTCCTTCCACTCAATCTTTTTATTAATGGAGGGAATCTTGGAGAGAATCCCATGGGATTCTTAGACATGTGCTAATTAGGAAATTTCTCATCACCTTCCTCCAAATCTTTCTCTCAATCCTCCACAATAATGGATAGTCAAAATTGGCCAAAATTGGAGTGGTTCTAATCTTGACTAGATAGCATGTGAGTGTGGGAGATTTTGTAGTAGGATAAAAATAGTAATGTATGTATACATACAAGTATACAACACTAGGGTCTAAATAGTATTTAAATAGGTTTTCAAAATATTTAAAAGAAAACAATTGTATCAAATAAAAAGAAAAATATTCCTCCAAAAATCCGGGTTGTTACTATAGTGCTAAAGCAGTTTTAGAAGTCCTTCTTACATAATGTTGTTATGTGTACATACTGTGTGTCTGATTTTTACTTTTAGAGTAGTTGGTTTAAAGCTCAGGCCACCAATAACTTTGTTGAAACTTTGACGTACTTGTACTAATTGGAGGTTTAAGTTGTAACACACTTTCTTGTATTCATAATAATATTATTTCTATTGTGATTGAGAAGATTTTCTTATAGTTATTGTTATAATCATAGTGGGGGATTGTTGAGACATTGTCTCATGCTTGATTCTCTATTTGGAGCACCCGATCAACGGTCCAGATTTAATTGTTCTAGAGGTGTAATATTCAAACCAAAAGGTGTGAAAATTATTTCAAAGGATGCGTTGTTTCGTAAAGGTGTTTTCTTTCACAAAGAGTTGTATTCTTTCATAGAGTTGCATTCTTTCCCAAAGAGAACTAATGTCTCTATCAATACTACTACACCCCAACGTTTTCTATACACCAAAAACTCTCTCTCTCTCTCTCTCTCTCTCTCTCTCGTAATAGTTTTGTTGCAAAGAAGGAATTCATGGAAGGATTTCATGGAAGTTCTTCAATATTGTTGGTTCCAGTTCTTCACCCTAAGGCTTTGTTGTATCCTCGGAACGATTTTGCTTGAACCCAACAGCGAACTCTACCGAGTGGGGGCAAATTACGTTCTAAAGAAAGAGTCTTTAAATACACCTCAAAGTCTTCGAATCTCATCATCTTATAAATCTGACCCAACATCTACAAAACCATTAAAGACTACACGATAGCCTAGGTTAGTCTATTTCACATTTTCTTAAGAAAGTAGCAGACAGCTAGCATTTGTTGCAACTCTTTTACTTTTTCGCATCTTCTCCGACCACGGGCCAATGCTGCTCTATTTTCCCTCTATTTTTTCCACTTCTGCTGCTCTTTTTTCCCTCTATTTTTCCGCTGTATCGATTGAGAGTTCAGTCCGGTACCTCCGGAAACCGTCTGGAACAATTCGGTACGGCTGGTACAGTCTGAGATCAGCCAAAAAATTTGCCATAACGAAATTAGAGGTTAACCTTACCAGATTTCTTAGAAAACTGTACTTACCGGCTGTACCGGCCACTACCAATACGAGATTGACACCCTTGCTTCAAGTCCAAGAATTGCAACAAGGGCCCTCCAAATATATAGTCATAACTCCATCCCGTGACATATTATTGGCCATTACACAAGCCCCTACTACAAATAAATTAAATAATGAACTCTAATGGTATAACCATTAACAAGTGGGTCACACACACGGTCCACGATGCACTGGCTCAGGCCGATCAACCAAGAATATTTACATTAGGATATATGTGCTTTTATTTTATGCTTCTTTCCAAAGTGAAACCGAGACACACAAAATAATTACTCATAGATACTCGTTAACACATTACAGTATAAAATAAATTAAAATAAGGAACGGATCTCTAAATGCAGTGAGGACAAGTGTGTTGCTTGGTTAATTGTTCGGCAGGGTCAAGGCTGCTCGGCGAGAGCAGGTTGTGCTCAGCTTATATAGTTATATTAGACACATGTTCACCGCCTTTTCCGGGGACGACTCCAATCTTTAGTGCAATCCCCGAGGTTTGTCAGGATGACTCCCACTCTACCACGAACCCACGGTTATCTCACCTACGTACTCCAGTCTCAACAAGTATTCCCAACTTTGAGAACATAAGGTACGCACTCTGTTTTGTTTCTAGACAGAACTCTCTTGCTTTCTCTTTTGCCAAATACTATATTCTACCAAAAAATAATAATTTCAAAAAAAAAAATTAAATTTAGAAAAAAGAAATGTTTGAACCAGGAGCTATTTTGTCTCAGTTGGTAAAGGTGCATCAGCTTTGAGTGCAACCAACTGGGGTTCAATTCCCCTGCAGCACTTTTGGCCTACTAATATATACTCCCCCCTCTCTCTCTCTCCCTCTCTCAAGGTTTGCAAATTTGTTTTTACTAATCGGAGAGAAACGTGACACATTTGAACATTAAATTTTTTCTCAAAGTTTGGCGTTTTTATTATATGTTCATTTACAGTCTATGGTAGGTATGAATGTACAATGAAAATGAATTCACAATCCTGTCGATTTACATATTTGTATGAATAAGTTACGGATTATTCATCGTTGTACATTTCAAATACGAGCATATAATACAATATACCCGTACATAACTAGTTGAACCACTTTAATCTGTAAAAAAATATTTACATGTTCAAAAGTCCGGGTGCCTATCCACGTCTCTCTATGTTAGTACCTTCGCATAATAAAATTGACAAGCAGCTCCGATAGTCGTCGCTTTATGCTTTTTTACTTGGCAAAGGCATTAAAAATTTAATAAATTGATAAGTTTTATGGATGCCGGAGCCAATGAGAAATCTTTCTTTCACTATGAGTTGGAGGAAACCTTTATTTATTTTTCAAAACAAAAAAAAAAACCCATAACAACACCGAATTATATGGCTTCCTAATTGAAATTTTCCATCATATTTTTCCACATAACATGTAAGTAGTTTTTCATTGGAAGGTGTTACCCAGTGGCTGGATCCGGGCTCCGTCCCTGACCACCAATCACTGGTCTTCTTTTGCAGGAGACCCTTAAAAGCTCTTGGAGTTATCTCCCAGATTTCGGCATCAACACATTCCATTTTTTATCGTACATAAAATAAATAGTCCAATCCAATGTTTTTCTCAATCATGCATGCCCTTGCGTTTGTTTACCGTAGAAGGGCCTCAGCAATCGGACGACTACTAAGTGTTTGGAAGTTATCAGCAAAGCCAAAATGAGCCATGAGAAGCCAGAGATGAGTGAGGTACTCTCCTCCTTGTCTCAATTGTTGAGCATGATGTCTTCCTTTACATTGGCTCGCAGCATGAGCCAACATTTCTATCCAAACATTTGCAATCATTGACCATTTTGGGGTTTGATCGAGCTTTCCGAGTTGCGATGCGAGCTTACAACCATGGAGTATCACGAAATTACTCCTGTCCCCTCCTCCTACAAGCATGTTCTCAGGGTTCACTATCTCCATCAACATCTTCGAAGCTTCTTTTTCCGTCACGTCTTGAAGCGATTTGGAGATATACATTTCTATGAAGTCCCCAAGGTCTGAATAGAGGTCTCGGAACTTGATTTGCCCCATCCCAATTGGTAACATATTCGGATGCTCAACTAGGAGGTAGAGCATATATCGCGATATGCACTTGCATCTGCCCCGGTCGATCGATGTAAGACTATTAGAAGTCGGCTCATGATCGAGTCGGTAACATATTTCTGTTGCAAGGTGCCAGATAAGAAAGCTCTGGTGGAACTCCATCTGCACGCTCCACTCAAGGTCACAACCGCCGGACCTTTTGAGTGCAAGGCCTCCCCGACAGCCATACAAGGACTTCAGATCTGTGCCTTGACCGTTAATTTCTCCCCAAGACCTAGATTCCTTGATACTGCGAAAGATTCCATACGGTAAATCTTCCATTGTACCATGATAAAGTTGTGCCGGTGGCGCAATGCTCCTGTAAATGTAAATCTCGCATACTTCCTGAATGCCTAACAACTTTAGGATTCTTAGGCAAAACAAGGGTTTTACTCTTGTGGCAAAGCAAAAGCTTAGCAAACTGAACTGTTTCACGGTACCTGACCACCTCTTGCGTTTTCGACCGCAGTTCATTGGTATCATGGTACGGATACGATTGATGGTTCGTAACAATGTGAATTTTTTACGCATAATCAACCAATGAGCAGTTTGGTCGGAGAGTAATAGTTCCCCAAATGCACATGAATCCAGAAGCAAAGCAACTACCAACAACACCAGGGTTATTGTTTGGTCAATCTTGGAAAAGTTTTTTCCTACCAGTGCCTTGTCCAATGATACCATCACCAATACACCGAGGATCAGAAAACTTCCGATTATTCGTCCAGCGATCCCCCAAGAAGAATAGACTACCGTTGCTTTGGTGTACATAGCATCGTATATCAATCCGAGTTCAATCTCAACTACTTTTAAAGCCTTCTTCCAGTGCATATCGATGCTTTCAAAGATTTCCCGGTTCGCATCCCGATCTTGGAAGCCAAGTATGAGGTCAGCAAAGAGACGCTTGACCATCTCAAGAAAGCTATGGGCCATAAGTATTTCAATTGCGTCGTCACAATTAGGAACAGAATTGTCGAACACCGGAACCTCTACCTCAAGGACTTCATGGGCAGTGACATGGTACCCTTCCAACTGCCTCAACTTACATTCCTCCATTATCTTGGACTCGCTGGTCGGATTCTCAGGAATCGAGTCCCTAAACTTTTTTTCACTTGCCGAGAAGAGAGCCCAAACTCGTTCACAGTACTTGACCAGGCCAACAAAGAAGACCACGACAAATAGTGGTGAAAGACGAGACGACGTTGACCATGACATGAACAAGATGTACACAGTCGTGGCTGCTTGGATAACGACACTGAAAAAATGTCTCATCCATAGCTCATTGTCTTCCAACGAGTAAGACGTGATGGTGTCCATCCCACCTAAGTGCATCAGCAAAAAAGGGGCCCAAAACGCCTTTAACTCATAATCCGAAGTATGAGAAGTGCTATTGCCATTCCAGTAGACATCTGCGATGTTGTTGGAGAGGACGCCAATGCCCATTATGGCTACAGAGTCAGCAAGTAAGTAGGAGGACCAAACAATGGTTTGGATCAAAGTTCTAGCAATGTACTTTCTGCGATTTCCAAGAATGACAAGGATTATTTGGGCAGTAAGGCTAAGTAGAATCAATGCTTGCAGCTGCCATTCTCTCCACAAGTTCCTCCAACTTGTTGGATAAAGCTCGGAGCTCTGCCTTCGGTGGATCAAAATCACACTGCCAACAACTGAGAAATATTTTCGTATGTGAAGTGTTGAACGCTAGTATAACAAATACAGTAGAAAAGAACATTAGATCATTGAACTTTCTAAATCTACACTCCATTTTTCCCGTGGTAAACTTTATAACGGAAAACAATTTTTTGTGTTTCATTGCTATCCTGAAAATGATGGTGCTAGTGACAATATTATAGCTAGGAACAAACTTTTCAAATTGGGGACAAACCTATATACTTCACGAATAGCATGAAGCAGTTTTACTTTAACAATCTCCCTCACGACATCGCACTTGGAAGTCTGTTTTTAGAGCGGTTACAGGGAGTGACATTGTGTAACCAAATCTATAAAGGCATTCCTGGCCCAACAATCCCTCACCACGACAAAGCTCACGCAACTCAAACCCATAACTTCTTGACTCATGATACCACTTGCCGGACTGCTTTTTCAACATCTTTTCTAAAATCAATTAGTGTGAGGAACGGCTTAAATTAAGTATTTCACTGTATAACAAAATCTGTAGGGGCACTCCGAGCCCAACAGTTAACTTAGATATTAATCATTTATTAGAAAAAAAAATTGGACAAAAAACAAAAACAAACAAAGATAACAAAATTGTAAACAAAAGCACACAAATGCCAGTAATAATTGTTAAGTTTTCCCATGTATGTACGGTATACCATGGGTAACCGGAAGTAAAGTTTAGATTTGGTTTTCTAAGATCAGATCTCAATAATAAACCAACAATATGCATTTATCCACACATATAATATACACATACATATACAAAGACTGAGGGCATAGACATGATGGACGTATCTGAAATTGTTAGAAACCTTGGATGAGGTCAATGAGAACTGAGAAGGGAGTAATGTGCATTCACATGCTCTGTTAATAGAAGTTAGCTGTGATCAACACTAACAGGCGGGTACGGTGCAATTTAATAAACCTGAAGGGATGTTCATGTTGTTCTAAGAAACTTCAGAGGAGGTAAGACAAATTTACCCTAATATCATTCGCAAATCCATCAAGGACATCTTCAAAGAATCAAAAGATAAAAACACTAGTTTAGCCCAATAATCAAGAACCAAGATATATAAAACCTACTAAGAATGGATTAAAACCAAGATACATCATTCACAAATTTGAGTTACAAACATCACAAAGTACATAAATTGTGTATCGGAAAAAACACGTCACCAAAATAAATTGGAGGCTGCCAAAAAACTTGCTAAGTACAGAGAGGTTAAATAAAAGAAATAGTACCGGCTTGAACCAACGACATTTTGGCTTGAGTTTACTTCCAAAAAATTGCTGAATGACACCCTTCTTTTCCGACACACAGAGATAGAGAGGGACCAAGAATGTCAAACTCATTAGAGTTGGTTCTCCATGCATTTATGTGTACATAACTTGTGTCTTCTAGTAGTATTAGCTTGAGGGTTGAGGCTCATTTTATATTTGAAAAGGAAACTGAAAAGAAACTACAGAGAAAGACTCACTACACCAAACAAGGCATTTAATAGCATTGTTTCATTGCGTTCTTTTCCCATTGCTATCAGAAACTACAAAGGGCTAATATTTTTCGAAGACTTCATGCATTGAATATATGTCCTGAGCAAGGACGACGGAAACCAACATTTTAACTTTGAGTGGACATGCAAATATTAAATTTTTATCCACCACGTATGAAAGGAGATATCAACTTCTCTCATCACATTTTACAATAATATCCTATTAAAAAAATTTTACAAGAATAGTATAAGAAAAATATCGTAGCTAGAATCATTACAAGAAAATTGAGTTTTAGTTGCAATGTTGTGACAACAACGTGTCACTAAAACTGTGTTGCTAAAAAGTATTCAGCGACAGTTTTTTATACTAAGTTGTCACTAATTACAGGAGTAGTGACAACTCACTAAAATATTGTCACTAAATACTTCCAGCAACAAACTTTTGTGACAACCTAGTGACAAAATTGTTTGCATTAAAGCTCATTTTTTTTGTAGTGAATCAGCGTAGAGGGATTTGCTTAACGCCAGTGATAATCAAATAGTAGTTGAGGGACACCCAACTAACCATGCTGATAGCGAGGAATCAGAACCCAATTTCAGGTATTATGATAATTTGCTTAAATTCAATGGTTATGAGTATTTTGAAGATATTTCAGATTGAATTTTAGACATTAAAAGATTTCTTTGAGTATGAGAGAATGCTGTTCGAAATAGTAAGGTGAAAATATTTGCTATGAAAACTTACGGGGCCAGCGCTATGATGGCGATTACATATGCAAGATTTAATAGAACGATTAAGAAAGCGTCGTATTCACGCATGGTCAAGAATCAAAAGACTTATGATGGAGAGATTTTTGCCATGGAATTATGAGCGCCTTTTGGAAGAAAAAGATAGGCCGATGTATAATCTTTTTTTTTTTTTTTGATCGGCAAAAAAATTTATTAAAACTCGACAAAGAGTACATCGAGGGTTAAGGCCAAAACCAAACACAAGTGTAAGGAGAAGGCAAAAATATAGGCCGATCTGTAATCTTTTGGGCCAATGTATAATCTTACCAAGCAAAAATATAAAGAAGATGTGGAGGAGGTTGTATCCAAAGTTGATGAATTCAAGGTTGATAACAAAGAAGAAATTTGAGCGCTCCAATGCTCGAAAGACAATCAAATCTTGATGGAAGTGCTTTGAAAGAGATAGTCTCATGGTAGGATAAAAATATTGCAACAACATTAGAATCAAAGGAAGAGAAAGTACAAAACTACCCCAATATTAAACTTTGTGAATGGTTCGTGCTTGATCTACCAACCAATTCTATGGTGGATCAAGGTTAAGAGAACAAGCAATTTCAGCAAAGGGTTCGAAGTGCTAATTTTCTAAGAATAGAGCAGTTTGAGTTTATGCTTAGTTCACCCATTGGGGCCCCCTTAAATTAGTTGAAGCTTGCAAAGAAGATATCGATACTCTTTCCTGTGAAATTTTATTGGAAGAAAATCAAGCGGTTGAAGTATTCTAAGTATCTATTTCTTTGGCATGGAAGAAGGCAGGTTCCCAACAAGAACTCAAGGACGAGTTCTTTTGAAGAAGAGGAGACTGATGTAGGACAAGATCTTAAGAGTTTCCGTCTTTGAAAACATTATTTTGTTTAGGAATCATATTATTCGGTATTATTTGTGCTGCTTGTTTGGCACGTTCCTAGTTTAGTTTTGGTAATGTTTAATTTTTATTTCTTACTAGTCTTTGTTTCGAAGACATGCTTTCCTATTGGAGTATTATAAATAGGGGTGTAATCTCTATTATTCAAAAGCTTTTAAACTTTTAATCAATTACAACTCTGAGATTTGCTCTCTTTCTTGTGGACTCAAGAACACTCGTGGATTCGAGTACGTACCTATCTTCGTTTGAACTAGTACGCTAATTAGTCTCTCATGAATTCTGTTTTGTCATACCCCGAATGTCTTGTTAGGCTACCCCTAACCTATCATCATTCTCATGTTATAAAATGCTCCAGTAACAAATTGGAAACTGGAATAAACCAGTCAAACCGGTTGGACTTAACCAAACCGAACCATTAGTATTTGGTTCGGTTTGGTTTGGTTTGAAAGTAAAAAGTTCATACCAAAATGTCCGATGTCGTTTGGAAACATGCCTAAACCGGATCAAACCAAGCCATTTAAACCCCTACTTCTTTGTCATATTTTGAGATGTATTTGCAAAATTAACATTTTATTTGTATCACCTCACACTTGGAAGGAAAAAAATATAAATTCACATCATAGGAACCGGATCCTCTGCCCCCTTTCCATGCCCCCCTCTTCTGCTCCCCATTTTTAGCTGTCAATCTCGGCAAGCAACGGTCCAGATTTCCCCGGGCAATAGACGGCTCAGATCAAAAGTGCCGGCATGAAATCCGGACCTTGGTTGCCGAGATCGACGGCTGAGAAATGGGGGGCAGAGGATGGGGGCAAGGAAAGGGGCAGAGGATCTTCAAACCACATCATAAGAGGACAACAAGTAGAGTTAAGAAGACAAAAAATGGCATGTAGTTATAAAAAAAGGGGAGTGTTAAGATTACTTGTTAAAATCGGTTTAACTTAGTTCGGGGATAATATATAAGATAATGCCCCATTTTGGTAATGAATAAAAAATAGAGTAGGATTTGAGTCTGTTCTTTTACCAAGCGTGATGCGTGGGATTTGACTCATTTGAGTAGGATTTGAGCCTCGCTAATGAATAAAAAAAAATAGGACATTGATTGATGAGCCTATTACCTGGCCAAGTTGAGTAGGATTAGAGTCTATTCTATTACCAAGCGTTAGGATTTGCGTCTTGTGAAAATTGTAATCATACTAGGAAAAATGTAATCATAGGAAAGACGAATTCACTATCACATACTCCTACATGGAACTAAATAGGGTAAATTACCAAAGCCACCCTTAAGATTTTTGGAAATTATAGATTGTCCCCTCATGTTTGAAAAATTGCAAATTACCCCCTCTCGCATAACAAATTTCCCCCTACCACAATGTAGCCGTTAGGAAATTCGACATAATCTTCCTGACATCATCAAATCCAAATTACAATGGACCAAACTGTTCTTTTACAGCCTTTTTAGAGGGCGGTAATTTGATATGCGACAAAGGGTAATTTGTAATTTTCAAACATGAGGGGGCAATTTGTAATTACTTAAAACCTCACGGGTGGTTTCGGCCTTCTAATACCGCTACATCCTGATACATTGACGCTATTGAAAATTCAAACCTATATAGACCGATTCACGATAGGAATCGTTTTATACCCAATTTGTTGTCTGCTTCACGACCACTAGCCGATACGTTAAGGGTGCAGTTGATACTTGACCACTACCAATAACTCGACTATTACGACCGTTTCAAGTGCTCTTGCGTCAAAGTAAGCTTAAAAATTTCACGACGGTAATACCCGATTCTCACCACGTATCATTTGATACTCCCTTACAATAATTACACCGCTTCCCCTCCGCAATCCGCTACTACTATTAGAAACCTCAATCATATCTAACCATTATTTTAAGTAGTTGTGGTTACTCTTCTGTTGCATAATTTTCCTAATCATATCTGGTCTAAACTTAAAAATTGTCTTATCACGGTAAACTTTCATTCATCTATATGATCTGACTCCTTCGATAGTAGTTGTGCTGTAGAAGATGGTTTGCCTGTGATTTACTCCTATACAGATGCATGTGTATTGGTCTGTTTGAGTGGAAAAGAGATACTGTACTAAACAAGAATGGGAGATAGAGTTGGCAATTTGAAAGTTAGTAGTCTTGGTTTTGAAACAGAACTCTGATTTTTCTATTGATTTCCATTTCGAATCACCACAAGTGATTAATTTCTATTCATGAATAGTATCAGAGCCCTCGGCCGATCCATAATCACTCTCTGCCCAGAACAGAACTCGGGAGCTCGCTGCTCCATTTTTCCGTCCACCATCTCTGTTTCTCTGCCCAGAATTCAATTCGATCAAAATCAAATTTTGATCACAGGACATATATCTTCTAGTTGACACATCACAACGCCGCCAACTCGTCGATCGGAGCTTCCTATAGTTCTCACGCACCTTTGACTGACGATATTCATTATTCAAACGTCTTCTCTCCGTTGAAGATTGATCAATCTGTTCAAACTGAGGTATCTCACACTCAACATCTTTACTGTATCTAGCTTATTTGTGCAAGTACATAAAGCTTTGGTTTGAAAAATTGAGGTAAAAAGATTATTGAGTTGGAGTTGGTTTGAATAGGGGTTAATCCCCTGAAACTCCTCTTTTGATAAAATAAAATAAGACTAGCATATATATTCCTAAAAATGTTACGAATCGATTATCTCTTGTGAATAAAATGGTACGATTTTTGCGTAAAAGTTACAATTTTTTTGGTATAAAAGTTAAGAGACGTACCAAAAGTTATGAATCATATATCTGAAAAGTTACGAATTTTTAATATAAAAATTACGAAAACTAAAAAAAAAATTAGGATTGCCATTTGGTGGCATAATATAGACATACAATAGGTGTATATAGTATACATTTTCAATGGGTGTGTACTGTAGCCATTCCCAAATATAATATTGTGATGCTTTAAAATAGATATATGAAGCTGAAAATAGCGTATTGGGTAGGAGATGCTCTAAGAAATCTATAGTGGGCTGGATGGCGGGTCAACGACATGGACTGCCCAGATGGGCCTAGACTGGACCAACTCGGCAGCCAAAGCTCGTAAGGCCAATCGACCAGTGGTCACGTGATCGCACGATCGGACTGAGGCGCCAAATCGGATCACGATCTCAACATTAGAGGCTAAGGGACATTGGTACAAAGATGATTTGGTTCGACCATGTGTCACCAACCTGGTCTTGCCACATGGCATGGACGTACAACATGTTGAAGTACACTGTTTGACGGTCGTATGGTTTGGCGAGGGGCATATTGCCACATGGCACGACCGTGCAGCGTACTGAAACGTGGTACTCAACAATCGTATAATGCTAAAGAAGTAGCTGAGGTAAGGTCAATGGTGCTAATGGCCCACTCTACAACAAAAGAAAGATCAGAAGTACTTTTCTTGACACAGGATCTAGCAATCACGTGCGAAAGGAAGTATATATTCTTAGATCTTGATGTGACCATGCAAGGACAAGTCTCATTTTCGGTGACCTCTCCAGAGTTCTAGTCAAAGGCATAGGCAACTCTAATGAAGCTTAATAACAGGGATCATGATTATATCTCAATTGTTTACATGCTATAGAATGGGTATGACATCAGAATGAAGGATTCTAACCTTACCATCTTAGATGGCGGTGGAAATCAAATTGCTCTAGTGAAGATCCTCAAGAGCAGAATGTTTGCGACTTTGCATTAAACATTCAACATGATATGAACGCCGTTATGAAGCCAGAAATACAAATGCATGGGGTAAAATGACATGTGTTATGTAATAATCAATAAAATATTTGGTTTCAATGCATTTCACATTTTAAGTAGTCATTGATATATATGATTTTATTTTATTTTATTTGAAAAGAAATCAATGAATTTTCATATTTGAAGCAATGCACATGCAATAGTCTTATTAGGATTAGTCCTAATATACTCTATTGTTCATCTGTCGATCTCAGGTTCGATTAGAGGCCAATTCTACACCACTTTCATTGACCAAATAATATTTGTTTTAATAATTTAACGGGAGCTTGGGGCAATTCTTATGAGTTTTGTGGAGGCTGCGATCCTGGGACTGGACCTTCCTTGAACCATTTGACTTTCTTAAAAGCGTAGGGCGCCAAAAATGCTTTCGCTCCAACTTTGTTATTTATAAGCGTGTCCAAAGCGTAGGGCTTACGTCGGAGGTAGCATAATACCGGTAAGACCGGATCGAATCCACAGAGACCGAAGGAATCCGAGCGTGAATATTGTCTTGCGCGAGATGGTTTTAGCCTTAGAACGGCAAACTTAGACTTGAGGGTTGGGTTGGAATTCTCTCAACTTCGAGAATGACTAGAGTTTAATTTAAAAACTAAATTAAACTAAGGCTAAGTCTAGGGGATTTCAACGCCCATGACTCGGGTCGATTCATTCTCCTCTACGATAACCGGCTCGGAGGTGTCGTTAGACTTACTCCGAACGGAAGATTT
>JAXBDA010008977.1:0-13558 GCA_036023075.1 Gaultheria prostrata
TCTCTCTGCCAAGGCAGACCGTATGAGGGAAAAAACAAACCTGAATTATAGATGCATATGAACTTGACAGTTGATAACAGCCATCCACGCGAAAGATTCTTGTCTAATTGTCTTAAAAATAGACTTACAAGCCATATCCACAAAACAAGAGCTGATAACAACCATGCACAATTCCTGGGAACATTTACATTACCAGTAATCCTTGCAAGAACATTCTCCCCCTCTAAAATGGTGGAACCGGCTCCTATCCCTTACAATTATTTCTCGATCAAATAACTTTGAGATCAGCTAACTCACTGTGTGACAGTCTTTACAGACTCGTAAGTTTTTGGTGATACAAAGAGTTTCTCCTGGTTTAGTCTTCAACAACCCAAGGCCGATAGCAAGTTTCTCACTATGGTAGTACAAGGGCTTCTCCCTTTCCTCCTCTTCAATATCATGCACAACCCCATCCATATCGGGCACATAACCAACCTTTCTAACTTCTTCCAACACCTCATCCACTTTCGCATATATCTCCCGAGCTTGAGGACGAGCCCTTCCACCTGCAATGAACTCATTAACACCATCATCCAATTCAATCATGGAATTGCCAGGAACTTTCTTCACTCCCCTGTCATTCATCAGCTTCCTCAATCTAGCAACATCTTCCCATCTACCTGCTTTGGCGTATATATTGGCTAATAGCACATAGCGGCCGCTATTATGAGGCTCTAGTTCAATTACTTTTTTCCCTATTTGCACCCCCAGTTCAATTTCTCCATGGATTCTACAAGCTCCGAGGAGAGCACCCAATACACTTGCATCAGGACTCATCGGCATTTTATTGATAAGTTCTCTGGCTTCCTCTAGCATTGCAGCTCTTCCGAGTATATCTACCATGCATCCGAAATGCTCACATGCGGGCTCAATGCCGTGAACTTCAGTCATGTAACGAAAGTAATGGCGCCCTTCTTCCACCAACCCTGAATGAGCACATGCACTAGGCACATTCACAAAAGTGATATAGTCAGGAGCTACCACTGCCTCTCTCTCCATCTTGTTTAGAAGCTCAATGGCGGCCATTCCTTTCCCATTCAAAGCCAGTCCTCCAATCATAGAATTCCATGAGGAAATTCCTTTTTGGGCTAACCCATTGAAGACTTCAAAAGCCTTCTCTATGTAACCACATTTGCAGTACACATCGATAATTGCTGTAGCAAGTTTTGAGACCAATTTGATGCCATTCTTGTCGATATACCCACGAATCCATTCCCCTTCTCAATGCCTTTGGATGTGATTTCTAACCAGCAGCTAATGTCAGTAAGGGATTCAGCATGCTTCTCGACCATCTTATTAGCAACTTCACTCATGGAAATTTGAAGGATCTTCAGACATCACACACTACAAGTACAAAGGAAAGGGACAAGCAAATAATTCATGCCAGTTCCAAAACGGGCGGGTATGATCCCGACGACCCGCCTCCGAAACTTGGCGGATCGGGTGAGGGAAAGGTAGGCGTGGGTGGGCCCCGAGTGCCACCGCAATGGCGGCCCTAACCACCACGCCGTGGACGATCCATGCTTTGGTCGAGCTTGAAGAAGATCCAGTGGAAGAAGATGAAGATGACGACCGAGTGCAGATCGACTTGGGTTCGTGTTTCTAGAGAGAGAGAGAGAGAGAGAGAGAGAGAGAGAGAGAGTTTCACCTTCGACGACGTCGGTTTAAGTGAAACGCTGAGATTATGCAAAACAGGTTACTATTATGGTTTTGATTCGGTATAACCGAACCTATTTTAAGAAATATAAATTCATTCGGATCAAAGACCAATCGGTATGTAATTAATATGAATTTTATACATGATTTGTATTTTTCTGCGTTCTACAATATGAATGTCTTAGATCATTTAAATATCATTTAGATAGATAGAAAACGTACTTAAAGTCCCCTAAGAATTATTGATATAGAAGGGGAAATGATTCAATGTATCCAAATCCATTTCTACGAAACAAAAATTTATTTAGATTAAGTACTTCTATGTATTTTATTTACAAGATATTGGTACATGATATATGTAATGATAATTTCTACAAGAAGAATGTCTCGGATCATTAAATAACGATTAATATAGGTAGAAATTGTCCTTAAAACACCCAAGAGTCCTTAAAATGAAAACGGTGTCATTTTAAGAGGCATGACACACGTTGAACCTGCGTCATGACATTGAAACGGTGTCGTTTTAAGAGACATGACATAGGTTGCAACTGCGTCATGATGTGGAAACGGCGTCGTTTTGAAAGGCATGACACAGGTTTATGACGTGGAAAATACTGAATTTTTTTAAAAAACAAAAATGATACACCATCACTAAAGTTTAATGCATTTCGAGAAACATATCAAAGTTCGTATTTGAATTTCCGAAAACCAAAGCATTGCATGCTTAAAAATTACTCCATCAGTCCTATTTTGTGGGATTCACAAATTCCTTGAAACACACAGTAAAATCCTACATGACCTTACTTAATAGTTAATACCTCCGGTTTAATAGCCCTTAGTTAAATTGATTTACTCGGGAAAATTAGTATCCAATTCGTGGAAGTTCAGAAATTCCGTCGATATATCTGTAATTTTATTGATTTTCATAAAAAGAAAAAACAGATTACTCCATATCATTCACCCGAAATTGGTGATAATCCATCCCTCTTTAACAATTTGAATTTTTCAAATGCAGCCAAGAAAGGATAACACACAAGTTGAACAAGAAGAAAAAGCAGACCCCTTTTCATCCTGTATATCTGGTCTATTTAATTTCCAGCAAACCTCAGACTGCATCGATTGACTAAATGTATCTATGCCAAAATACCCACATCACAGCATGTATCCATCTATGATATAGAATCCGAGGAAGATGAGTTCATCACCGGAATCTGAAAGTACCTCATCCTCGTCATAATCAAGCCTGCAGGTTACCGTGAGTTGCTGACAGTTACCTTTAAGAGCACCCTCCAACTCCAGATTCCTACGCACTTGAATATCAAGAGGGGCGAGTTTATCACACTTGGTAAGGAGAGCATGGAGCTCATGGTCACCAAACCGGCCCAAACAGAGTTCGAGTTTGTGGGAGGATGCAAAAACTGTGTGTTGCAGAGAGCAGTCACTGCATTGGCTATGATTGTTTCCTCTGTATCATCCACCCGACTGGAAGCAGAACCTGGCTCGGGCCTCTCACATTCTGGGTGGGCCATGTTCCTTTCAAGTGAGTGAGGGATTTCCATTGCTCTCGGAAGATTCAATGCCTTTGGAAGTGATTTCTAACCAGCAGCTAATGTCGGTAAGGGATTCAGCGTGCTTCTCGACCATCTTAATGGAAATTTGAAGGATCTTCAGACATCACCCACTACAAGTACAAAGGAAAGGGACAAGCAAATAATTCTTGTCAGTTCCAAATTTTGTGCAAGTAATTCCTAACCCATAAAGAAAATTTAACTCAAGCGGAAGCAAATATGAAAGGAAAGGGTAAAGGAGAAATTTCATAAAGAAAGTAAAGACCGACTAAACTGAGCCATAGATGTTTATTTATATGAGCTCCTGAAACTGGAGGAAGTCGGTCCAACTATGTTTTGTGTTTTGAAGAAAGTCCAGAAGGGTATCCAATTAAAGCAAATCAACTCATTCCAACAGGTTAGAAATGAAGTCAGCCAATGTGATACAATATATATTGTAATATTAGCATTCCAACAAAGGCATACAGCTTATGTGGCATAAAATCTCGGCTTCACACAAATGCACAATTAAAGTGGTTTACTTGGATGCTAACTTATTTCTCTCTGCCAAAGCAGACGTACGAGGGAAAAAACGAACCTGGATTATAGATGCATATGAACTTGACAGTTGATAACAGCCATCCACGCGAGAGATTCTTGTCTAATTGTCTAAAAATAGACTTAGAAGCCATATCCACAAAACAAGAGCTGATAACAACCATGCACAATTCCTGGGAACATTAACATTACCAGTAATCCTTGCAAGAACACTCTCCCCCTCTAAAATGGTGGAACCGGCTCCTATCCCTTACAATTATTTCTCGATCAAATAACTTTGAGATGAGCTTACTCACTGTGTGACAATCTTTACAGACTCGTAAGTTTTTGGTGATACGAAGAGTTTCTCCTGGTTTAGTCTTCAACAACCCAAGGCCGACAGCAAGTTTCTCACTATGGTAGTACAAGGGCTTCTCCCTTTCCTCCTCTTCAATATCATGCACAACCCCATCCGTATCGGGCACATAACCAACCTTTCTAACTTGTTCCAACACCTCATCCACTTTCGCATATATCTCCCGAGCTTGAGGATGAGCCCTTCCACCTGCAATGAACTCATTAACACCACCATCCAATTCAATCATGGAATAGCCAGGAGCTTTCTTCACTCCCCTGTCATTCATCAGCTTCCTCAATCTAGCAACATCTTCCCATCTACCTGCTTTGGCGTATATATTGGCTAATAGCACATAGCGGCCGCTATTATGAGGCTCTAGTTCAATTACTTTTTTCCCTATTTGCACCCCCAGTTCAATTTCTCCATGGATTCTACAAGCTCCGAGGAGAGCACCCAATACACTTGCATCAGGACTCATCGGCATTTTATTGATGAGTTCTCTGGCTTCCTCTAGCATTCCAGCTCTTCCGAGTATATCTACCATGCATCCGAAATGCTCACATGCGGGCTCAATGCCGTGAACTTCAGTCATGTAACAAAAGTAATGGCGCCCTTCTTCCACCAACCCTGAATGAGCACATGCACTAAGCACATTCACAAAAGTGATATAGTCAGGAGCTACCACTGCCTCTCTCTCCATCTTGTTTAGAAGCTCAATGGCGGCCATTCCTTTCCCATGCAAAGCCAGTCCTCCAATCATAGAATTCCATGAGGAAATTCCTTTTTGGGCTAACCCATTGAAGACTTCAAAAGCCTTCTCTATGTAACCACATTTGCAGTACATATCGATAATAGCTGTAGCAAGTTTTGAGTCCAATTTGATGCCATTCTTCTCGATATACCCACGAATCCATTCCCCTTGTTTAACAGCTCCCAACCCTGTACAAGCTGATAACATAGTAGCTGCCACATACTTATCCAGTACAGCCTCCTTTGACAGCATCCTGTCAAACACAGCGAACGCCTCCTGAAAACGGTTACTTCGGACATAAGCTGCTATCATGGCATTCCAAGAAACAGAATTCCTCTCGGGCATCAATTCAAAAACTTCAAAAGCTGCATCAACACATCCCCATTGAGAATACCCACTGATCAAAGTGGTCCAGGAGACAATATCTCGATGAGGCATCCAATCAAAGACCTGTCTTGCTTCCTCCAAACACTGAGAACTCATATACATATGAATCAAATTGTTCTGGACAACCTCGTCTGATCCGAACCCAAATTTTAAAATGTGCGCGTGGACTTGTTTACCTTCTTCAACAGCATGGTCAACACAGCAAGCTCTTATAACAGAAGGGAAGGTAAATCTATTGGGTGTAACAGATTCTTGTAACATCTGGGAATAAAGTAAAATGCAATCTCTACTTAACTGGTGTTGCAAGTAACCTCTAATGATAACATTGTAAATGAAAGCATCAGGGTGGGGCATCATATGAAACACTCTGAGGGCATAGCTTAGATCTCCGGATTTGGAGATGGCACAGAACTTGATTACTCGGCCCATGGCATCATTTTCATGCGAGAGGCCAATACGGATGATCTGGGAGTGATATTGCTTGAGCTCACCCATTGTAGAACACGATCCGAGGCCAAGTAATGCAGGGTGGTGGTTGATCTTAGGTGGAGAAAGAGTTGGGGTGGCTCGAAGAAGCTGCTGAATCGAGGAAACCATCCTTTATTCATTATTCTTGTGCACCAACTGTTTGATTAAGAGGAAAGATGGAGTGATTATGATGCCTTAGCCAAGAAAACTCATAATCAAAATACTCTGTGACCGTCATACCATCAGGAGTCCACCACTTGTGGCCGTGTGCACGCAAGATTACGAATTTGACCTGTCTTGCAGGGACTGCTCTTTAGTAATTTTACAAAATAATTCAAAAGTGTACTAAAAATAGGAAGAATATTGGGAGGAGTGCAGGGGCAAACACCCCTCACACCCCTCGGGTCCGCCCTTGGGCCGTGTGGTCCCACATCGCCTACGCAACATGCCAACATCTGACTGCGTCTGCAATTCACGTGTTTGCACGCAAACATGTGTTGTTTGCGTACGCAATGATCCGGCATTGGTTTGCCACCTCACTAAGTATGTTGGTTCGACACAAACATAGGTATTAGGTGATGAAATTAACGTGAGCTATGATGTATCTAATTACACAGTTGAAAACAATGTAAAAATTTACGAGTCGCTTTTTTATGTTCTTGGTTGATTTATTATTCATGTGATAGTACTAAACAATTGAAGAGGGGCTCTGAATTTACCAGTTTTAAGAAATTGGGAGATGGTACTACCAATTTCTAATAAGGAGCGCAAAAAGGCATAGCCGGCCTGAGCTAAAGTTCGAGATGTGGGGCCCTTCTACTTGCCTGTCCTTTAATTTTTGATTTAGGCCCCGTAAAATCAAGACGGGCCCTGATTAGACCAAAACAAAGATAGAGAAAGAGAGAAGAAGTCAAGAGGCAAACTTGAATATGCATATATAGACTCTGTGCATTTGCATACGAAATCTTTTAACAATAATTTAGAGGAGGGAGAGAGAGAGAGAGAGAGAGAGAGAGAGAGAGGAGAGAGAGAGAGAGAGAGAACATACAGATAAAGAAGGCGCCGCGAATTCTTGAAGTTTTCTTGAGAAAGTGCAAATGGAGTAGAAGTGAAAGGAGAACACAGAAGAGACTTATCGGGTTCATTTGGGTTGGGGGTGTGGAATTATGTGGATATTCGAAGGGAAGTTTGTACTGCATCGATGAAAGGTGGAGCCTGAGCGCACATTCCGACCATTCAAAATTAGAAATTTTTGGGTGCCCAACGGACATTACGTGTTGGTATTCGAGCGCACATCCTGGCAGCCCAAAATATTTTAGATGGCCCAAATTTCTCTCTCATCTTTCTCCCTCTTTCTCTCTTTAAAATTGAGACTGCCCAAAATATTTTTGACGGTCAGATACGCGACGAATACTACCACGTGGTACCTGTCTAGCACCCAAAAAGTTCTCCAATAATACACTCTGATGTTTGATAACATTATACGTAGAAATAAATTAGACCCGACGGGTTCACTACTACGATGTGTGGACCATCACGATCCAAGTTTTATCATAAACATGTTTGGTATAGCTTTTTTATAAGTATGAAAATAATACAAATAGCTAGAGGGAAATGTTAGTATAAAGAATGATCGGATTAGAGATTTGTTGAAATTTTTGCCCTGGGATAGGCTCAATATCAAGACCCCATTTTTCAAGATCACTTTCAACTCAATTTTGTAGGTCTCACCTAAGATGTACAACGAACCGTTCATCTCGTAAATACCACAATGAAGAATATCTTCATAAGCAATCAACTTCATTGGATATTAATAGACAAGTGAACTAGTGTATTTATTTTATTTTATGAATTGAATAGCTTAAGCTTAAAATATTTTAATCATCCATTTCATAGAACAAACCCGCATGTGTATCGATACCCGATTAAGCCGGTTTTTCACACGATATTGTTTTCTGCGAATTCTACAAAATCAACCGTTGGATCAATATTTTAAGTCTTGTGTACTAACCAAAAAGTCAAGTTTGGAGATGCCTGATGGGGGTATGGATTCTTCAATTGGGTTGCCTTTGCATTTTTTGAATTATTTAATGGGTGGGTTGGCCCAAATAACATGTTTTAAATTCTTGAATTGGCCCAAATAACAGGTTTTTAATTTTCTGTTGGCCCAAATCAAGTTTTAATATTGGCCCAACTTGGCCATTTCAGTCACCCCGAATTCCCGAAAAAACCGACCGGGCCGACACCACCAGGAACCGAACCGAAATCGATTTCAAAACTGTCAGGATCGGTCCTTAAACATCATAGACCGAACCGATTCGGTTTTGTTACAAATCACACCGAACTGACGGAAACCGAACCAGTTTCACCCCTCATATCGATAAAGGAAAAGTTACCCTGAAAATGACCATGGGAAAAAAATGATCGATTCAAATTCACAATGATCTGAACCGTTCATTTCTCCTTCCTGAACGTTTCCAGAAAAACTTTTCCAGTAGCCTAATATTTTTCGTAAAACAATGACCATTAAAGTAAACCACACAGAAAAAAGAGAGAAAATGAACTCATAATGTCATCCAGCAATAAAAACAAATTTATAAAGGAAATGTACCCCCATAACAAAATCATAAATCCATTTCTCTCAAAATGCAGCCAAGAAAGCATGACACAGGTTGAACAACAACAAAAGCAGGCCACCTTTCATCCTATCTACCCATACATGTATTGTTCAAGTCAAAATACAAAAGGAAGCTTCACATTAGCCTTAGTATACCAAAATCTACCAGTTAATATAATTTCTTTAGCGAACCTGAGACTATATATCTATTGCCTGATTGTATATTTGCAACTTTGTATCTATACCAAAATACCCAGAACACGTCATGTATCCATCTATGATATCGAATCCGAGGCAGACGATTCATCACAAGAATTTGAAGATACCTCATCCTCCTCGTAATCAAACCAAGGGCTCCTATATACTGCGAGTCGTTCACACTTGCCTTTAAGATCCCCCTCCAACTCCAGATTCCAACACCCTAGGATATCAAGATGGGCGAGTTTCTCACATTTGGTAAGAAGAGCACGGAGCCCACTATCACCAAACCGCCCATAACAGAGTTCGAGTTGGTGGAGCCCAGTCATTGTATTGGCAATGATCATTGCCTCTGCATTGTCCACCCTAGTAGAAGAAAAACCTGGTGCAGGCCTCTCCCATTCCGGTGGGGGCATGTTCCTTTTCAAGTGAGTCAGGGATTTGCATTGTTTTCCGAAGGATTCAAGTCCTTTGGATGTGATCTTCAAACAGTTGCTAATGTCCAAGACACTGATATTGGAAAGGGATTCAGCATGCTTCTGTACCATCTTATCGGTGACTTCACTCATGGGAATTTGGAGGACTTTGAGAGACCTCGAACTAGAGGTGAAAAAAAGGCAAAAAGGAAAACATAAACTCATGTTAGATTGCACCGTCATAAACATCATAAATTTGTTAACTGAAGATTGTCTAGTGTACTTCTTTTTAAGCCCTTAAAAAAAATATTGGTGCATGCATGTCATAGGAATGCTAATCAATGGCAAAATACAGAGAAGTCCTACACACAAAAAAAAGGCAACTATATAGCGACCATTGATAGAGGTACCCGGAGACACTACGGTGTATGTTTCAATTCTTCTGTTTCTGTCTCTCAGAGTTCTCAGAGAGAGGATAAATGGTAAGAGTAGGGCAGTACAACATAAATTTTTTTTAGGGCAAAACAGAATGGTAACATCTGATTAAAGAAACCCAACATACTCCAATCACATAAAAATCAAGTCAGCCAATAAAAAACACTTTAACACGTAAGATCTCTACTCCCACAAATTAACATGTAATCAAAATGTTTTTATTGATCGCTTAACCATTTCTCCCAAAGCACGGGTATAGAAACCAAAACCCAACACTAGTTGGAACAGATTGGCATTCCTCAAGTTTATAAACTGGACATACAATATGTTAAGTTGCTAACATCGTTTATAGGTCGCATGTAGCTTTATTTCAGTGAAAACAAGGTATTTGAACAGATACAACAGGAAATGTAACAACCAGATGAAGGAAAGGAACATGTAGCTGGAATGGTTCAAAAGTCATTTATCACTTCCAAGTTCCATTCCTGCACTTTGCTTAATCACACAAGATTATATGCGTACACATGAACATAAACATTTATTAACAAGGCCAAACATTGTTAGTACAAAGGTACTGCTCTCATCTATACTGTCACCAATACGAAGCCAAGAGGTTTTCCAAAATGCATGTCAGAGAATAAACATAATACCAAACTCAAATCCAAATACATGAGGCAGAGAAAGAGTTTTTTTTACAAACTACAGAAATGCAAAAGTCGCAGGCAAGGAAATCCCATTTTATGAGAATGTCAAGGACAAAACACATAATTTGATCATACATAAGCACGGGGAATTGAAGCTACAGTAACAAGTGAAATTTTCAAGTCTAATCAACGAGGAAATAGACAAGGGCATCAAGCACATTTAGAAACACTGCAACATTTAAAACATTCAAAGCAGTTCGGCCAACACCGGGAGCAAACATTTTGGGGGCTAGCCTAATTAATGTGCAAAAAATACAGAGAATTTGTAAAGATAGATAAATAAACAGAAATGTACCTGACCAAATGAAGAGAAACATTATGGCACAAGAGTAACATTCATTCAAGTAACAAGTGCAACATAACTCGTGTTAGTACCTTGTTTGTAAAAACATCGATCCTTGAACCCCGTATTTCCTTTAACACATGCGAGTTGGTCCAACATAATATTCTAAGACAAGCTGACAAACGTTCGATAATGGCTTGAAATCCACAGGACACAACAAAAGGGGGCAAATTGTATGTGGTTTTGTAGCGCTAAATCTCCCCATCAAATGAATGTCTGTGGTTTTGTAGCGCTAAATCTCCCCATCAAATGAATAACATAACAAGGAAAAGGAAAAAATGCACAATCACAAAAGATGGAGAAACAATCCTTTCTGCAGAGAGTAACACACTGCACTACAACAACATGGAAGCAAACAATGCACATCAACTGGATGGGAAAAAAGGGCTGGTACTTCTTTACAGAGTACAGAAAAACTTGACAACCTCAAATCAAGCAGAATTTAACTACCCAAAAGGCGGTCTTAATTTTATTTTATTTATGTAATTTTGACTTGCATTGAGTCACAAGTACAACATACACAAGGATCAGGGAAAACAAATTTTGTCATCATATTTTTAAAACCTAAAAGCAATGAACCAAAACCACAGGGCCAATCAACAAAAACTTCTGGTGGTTCTAGCTTGTAGCTTTAAGGTTGCTTTTCGGGTCTCTAGTGGCGTTTTTTGCCGGGGTCCCTTGTCCCTTTGATCATTGTTTCTCTTTAAAAGATAAATAAATTTTGAGTGCAAATTTGTCCACAACCCTTACTCCGATCGGTGAAAAAGATGTGGGGTTCACCACAGACTAACACCATTGTTACCGACCTTTTCCATCAATGAAGGGTTTTGATCACTCTCACACTAAGTGAGGGCGAGCAAATTTGCATTCATAAATTTTTTGCTTAGCGTAAAAAAAAAATCAACAAGGAACTTCCAATCATTAATCCAAGTATTTTAATCTCAGAACCCAACAAATAAGGACTTTTGTGCTCTTTTAATCCCCCAAAAGCTTGGATCCTACATTATTATTCTCAATAAAATATTGTCTTCCCTGCTGATAGAAAAATGCGCATGTACACAGAAATAAAAAACTCAAAAGTTGAATTAGTAATTTTTTATTCAAGGATAGATGGGGCGTGGGTACCAGTTGGCGAGGTAAGAGAAGGCAGAATCGCCGAGCTTGTAAGCGGATAGTCGCCTGAAGGTGCATTTGCTGCGACGGACCAGCTTCTTAACCCCCAAATCGATGAAGTCGAGTCGGTTACATCGTCGGCACCACTGCTCGATGTCTATCTCCGTCCAGCAGTAAGGTCCCGCCACCGTCTCCAGCCACGATCTACACACCAGCCCCACCGTCCTCACCCGCTCCTCCGCCGCTAACCTCACGAATATCAGCGCCAGCACCTCAGGATTCAGCCCCTCCCACCTCCCCTCCAATTCTTCATTGCTACGCACCCTTTTGTTGATATTGCCACTCATCTCTCTCTCTCTCTCTCTCTCTCTAGGTATGTGAATATGGGTTTCTCTTTCTCTCTCTGCCTGTGACTCTGTGCATTGTCTGTTTATAGGGGGATTCTGGCTTTCCGTAATTGATGCAGTTGAATGGTTGGATGGTTGACGCGTGTACTGTTTTGTCCATTTATGGGGAATGTATCCGACGTCTGGTATTCTTCTGCGACTGCTCAGATCCTCCAGGCCTCCAAGATGTCCAATCATCCCAAAGGACCCAAATTTTGATTGTTCACATTTTTGTCGGATTTGGGGATACTCCTGTGCACAGCAGGTGCTTGGCGCCTTGGTGGGCCAAAAACGACGCCGTTTTAAGCCCCCAACGAGCTGGAAAAAAAATTAGTCAAAACGACGTCGTTTTGGCCGTTTTGACTTAAATGAAACGACGTCGTTTCATGGTTTTCTAAGCTGATATAAAAAATAAGGCAAAACGACGTCGTTTCATTGTTTTTTAAGCTGATAAGAAACGAGTTTTGACTTCGAATCTTATCAGCTTAAGAAACCATGAAACGACGTCGTTCCATTTAAGTCAAAACGGCCAAAACGACGTCGTTTTGACTGATTTTTTTTCCAGCGCGTTGGAGCCTTAAAACGGCGCCGTTTTTTGCCCGCCAAGCACCTGTTGTGCACCCCGTGCACAGCAGTATCCCTGTCTCCCATTTTTGTCCCCCCACTGGAGTAGTAGTAGAGGTGTCAACAGTCTAGATTCAAAATGCTACAAATTGGTATGAATCCGAGGACCGTACCGCGAGTCACGGTTCCAAGGAAAGGCAAATCGTGTCTAGACCAAAATTCTACAATTCTGAACCAATCCGTACCTCACGGTTTGGTTCAGATTCATGGTTCACAGGATTTTTTTTTACAGCCTTAAGTAGTAGTATTTCTTTTTCGAAAAAAATTAAAATCAATCCATTGAGTTGTCACTAAAATCTTTCTTTGACCGGTAAAAGTGTATTTTTACCAATTCCGGTCAAAGAAAAGTTTTTTAGTGAGCCCAGTCCTGAGAGATGTCATTAGAAGGATTATTTTTTCTCTTCTAAATTTTTTGGTACAATTAGTTAGTCTCTAGGGAAATGAGTTCTCTTTTAATCTCAGACACCTCTAGTCTAACTTTTCTTTCTCGACTTTTGGTTGCAGTCTTTTTGGGTGTGTGTGTTTTTTCTCTCTCAATATTTACTGGTTTGGGATCAAATGTTTATATTATATTGCTCATCTTTGTATATATGAGAGCAATTGAAAAAGTATATAGTTACAAAATAAAGTAGAAAAACAATCATGTAAGATGATAAAAAAAGATCCAAAAAGATAACCTGTGTCGAGTCGAACGATTTGAAGTTAAAACTCGACATAATAAAAATTAAGAAAAAATAATTAAAAAACCGTGTCAAAATGTGACCAATAATATAGGCCAAAGGCACTGTAGCGGTCGGGCCCGGCATGACCCATCTAGCCCCATGCCCACTGCGGGGGTCACCCCTTTTTAAACTTAACCAACGATGGCCAGCGTGGCAACGAGCGTCCGAGACCGCGGTCCTGTGTAGCGTTCGGATGCGTGATACCATGGACGGGGCGCCATTGGGTGCGGAACGGCACCCAGCCCGACCTCGGTAGA
>JAXBDA010008978.1:0-13558 GCA_036023075.1 Gaultheria prostrata
TATTATATGTATTAGTTTATATTATTTAATTGGTATAGAGAAAGTAATAGAGAGGATTGTTGGAGTGTTGAAAGAGATGTGAGTAAATAAAATACTATTCACTACTTTTTGTAGAGAAAAATTTAGGAAGTTTGCTGGGCTTGCTCTAAGATGATAAACAAATAGTACATCTCAAAATTTTCAACTGCGAAGGAATTGTACCAACACTCAAAAGAAAAGTTTGGTATTTGAAGAATTTGATGCAACATTATTGGTTGCTTTTCATCAGCCAATATCCAGAAATGTTGACTTCATATATCAATTTTGTTATATAGATTTTTTTTTGTCAATCGAAAGAAGAGAGATCAATTACATCGAATATGAAGTACAAAGTACCAACCCGGGACACTACATGTGAGAGTCCACGAGACAACCAGATCCAACAACTTAACCAATACAAGAAATAACCCGTTACAGGGTAGAAATAAAGAAAGAAAGGAAAAGCCCATGCACGCAGGCGGGGAGATTCGAACTCCTGACCTCCTAGTGAGATGCAAGAGCCCTGACAAATTTTGTTATATAGATAACTAGTAAATTTTTTTTTTTTTTTTGTAGTATCTTACTTATTATATACTATATAAGGATCTGTTAGATATGATTTATGTACTTATGTATTAATTGATTTTGACATTCTGTATTTTTTCATTTGGCATAATCTCTATTCCCCCCCCCCCTGATTTCTCTCTATTTTATAACATTGGAATGAAAATTGAACTGACAACCTAAACAAGTTTTTACTATGAACACCATCTATCTTTCCTTTTATAGGATTGTCATCAAGCCTGCTGAAAACTGGTTAATTTGTAAAACAACCACTATGATGTTGATTCTGATCTAATTTGATTGTGATTTCAATATTTACCAAAGATACTTTATGCTGTATCGAGTTTATCTATTTGATTTTTTTATCACTTGATTGACTGATGCATCAATGAAGCTTATTCATTAATTCATACTATAGCTAATCAAATTCCCTCCTTGAAACTTGAATGACCTCATATTGTAAAGCATTGGCATTCATGAATGACTGACATATAAAATTGTACGGGCACTCATCAAGTCTCCTTAGGGAAAACCTCAACCATGTGATTTCATGAGCATTTATTCCACATTTCTGTTCCATTATGAGGATCACTTCAATATTGTATGAATTATTTGGGAATGTCTTTTCACCAGTCTTCCAAAACCACTATTTTCATATACTCTGATAGCCATAGATCTTTCCTTTTTTTCTTTCTTTTAGAAGCCCTTTTATAAAGCATGTTCTTTTCAACATCCAAGGTTTTGCATTAGCTTGCTGGCTTGAAATTTTTAATCCAGTATTAACATATTTATATGTTTGAATTTGCAGCTGTTGGAGGATATGTGGTCGAAAAGGGGCCTGGTAGTGGTTTTCTTGTCGGTAAATGTCTCGGAGCAAGTAATGCACACGTTCTTTGTGACAAGTATCAAACTAGTTCATATGATTGGAAGTGGGTCACTGTTAGGGCAACTGCAAAGTTCCCTAATGGTGACTCCTTCCATATTCGAATATCTGCTGTTGACGTCGTTTCTGATCTTGCCCTGTTCAAAATACCAAAGAAATATGTCAAAAAATCTAATTTTGGGGATTCGAATTCTGTCTCCGGGCTGCCATGTTCTCCTCCTATAGAATGAAAGCTGAGTTTTCTGTAAACAAGTGTTCCCGTGTTTTCCTTGGTCGAAAAAACGTTCCTTCGAATTTCACCGCTCTTGAATTTGATGTCGTGGCAGCCCTCTATTTGACAAATTTTGTCGAATTCGAGGGATTATTTTTTCTGGGTTGGATGACATTCATGATGACCCCGGTGCGATGTCTACATACGCCATCCCTACACATTATTTAATTTCCTTAATGGATTGAGAATCAAAACGGAAGAAAGGAGATTCAACTTATCTTTACGGGGAGTGTGCTAGACCAAGTGATGGAGAAGAAGAGGAGGACCAGGGCTTTGATCCGCTTAATGTTGATGTTGTTGTACGTTTTGCAACAAGTTAATCTTATTGTCAGTGAGTTCGTTATTGCAAAATGCAAAAAATTACCAAGTCTGTAAAGAAACGTACAACAACATCAACATTAAGCGGATCAAAGCCCTAGTCCTCCTCTTCTTCTCCATCACTTGGTCTAGCATACTCCCCGTAAAGATAAATTGAATCTCCTTTCTTCCGTTTTGATTCCCAATCCATTAAGGAAATTAAATAATGTGTAGGGATGGCGTATGCAGACATCGCACTAGGGTCATCATGAATGTCATCCAACCCAGAAAAAATAATCCCTCGAATTCGACAAAATTTTGTCAAATAGAGGGCTGCCCGAAGTGCCTGGAGCAGCCACGGCATCGAGTTCAAGAACGGCGAAATTCAAAGGAACGTTTTTTCGATCAAGGAAAACACGGGAACACTTGTTCACAGAAAACTCAGCTTTCATTCTATAGGAGGAGAACATGGCAGCCCATAAACAGAATTCGAATCCCGGGCTGCCTCAAAAGAAGAGTGTCTCCCTAACTATAAGTAATCCACACAAGGGGTACAAAATTAGATTTCTTGACATATTTCTTTGGTATTTTGAACAGGGCAAGATAAAAAACGACGTCAACAGCAGATATTCGAATACCGAAGGAGTCACTATTAGGAAACTTTGCAGTTGCCCTAACAGTGACCCACTTAGTTGCCCTAACAGTGACCCACTTCCAATCATATGAACTAGTTTGATACTTGTCACAAAAAACGTGTGCATTGCTTGCTCCGAGACATCTACCGACAAGAGAAAACCACTACTGGACCCCTTTTCGACCACATATCCTCCAACAACTGCAAATTCAAACAAATAAGATGTGACTAATTCAACAAATTCAACTTGAACCCATCTCTCTATTTATACTACTCTATGGAAAGCTCTAGTCCGAAGATATTTTCATACAAGATAATCTTTTAGGGAGGTTCTAGAACTAAACATGTGAATAATTCTCACAAAAAAAAATCTAAATATTTAACAAGAATATTTTAGAGTTTCTAGAAGCTAGAATATCTAGAACCTAGATATTATAAATTACAAATTAACATGCAAAATTTCAAGTCTCTCAACTGATCTATCACACTAAGGCTTTATATTGCCTTTGTTATGGAAAGAAAAGAAGAGCTATTATAGGATTCAAACAAAACACAATCGTAGTATGCTTCTTTCTTTTATTCAAGCCTTACATTAAGGTGAAATTTCAAATGGTTTAAATGTCGTCATAATTAGATCAAACGGCTTAAATTAAAATCACTAGCTTTTTCGAAGTTGTTTTAAGGCCCAAAAGCTAATTTTTGAGAAGTTACGATTTTGATGCTTTCACAAATTGTGATAAGCTATAGTTGGCATAAAAGAAAAAAAAAATTCCTTACCATTCTAACAATTACCCCTTGGAAAATGCTACGGGTACACTGGTTTTTGTACACCATATGTACACGGCCTACGTGGCAGCTGCTTGGTTTAGTAATGGGCCCAAACCTCCACTTAAAATTTAAAATTTCACCCAAAATTTGACCAGGAGTTTTAACCCTTTTTACCAACTCAAATCCAACACCCTCCAGAATAGTTTTACACCCCAACGGCGACGCCATCTTCACCCACTACCATCAACCACCACCACCACCATTGACGTCGGCGACCACCACCATCACTATCGACGCCGGCGACCACCACCATCAAGCCACCACAATATTTCGGTTCAAAATTCCACCCATATGTGCCTGAGAAATCAGAGAAAGAAGACCCAACTTTTGCCCCAAACCCAAATGCCAGTGACGACCACCCGACCACCAATGATGACTCCATCTCTCCGACAAATACAATGGATCATTAACCTTTGAAAACATGTATTGCATTTTGTTTATAACAAAATCAAAAAAAATGTGCAAGATACTTAGATTTCAATTCTATCAAATAAACAAGAACCGTATTAATCTTCATACCCATATGATAAATCGTTTACAATTATGGAATAAAAAACATCTTCAAAACCTCTAAAACCCAATGATCAAAAGCTATATACTCTCTCTCTAGTTTTTCTTGGTTACTAACAACTCAAAACAGACTAAAACATCTTTCAGTGAGATTACAGATCAACTCAAACGTCCTTCAAGATGACTTTCAAGAACCACATTTTGTAACATTCTCATTTGTAGAGGATGTGACCCATAGAATCCAAATGGGGTGGCTCAAGTGGAGAAGCGCTACTGGTGTACTGTGTGACAAAAGGGTACCACAAAATTGAAAGGTAAATTCTATAGAACTGCCATAAGACCAGCGATGTTTTACGAGACAGAATGCTGACCTATTAAGAACCAGCAGGTGAATAAGATAAGTGTAGCGGAAATGAGAATGTTGAGGTGGATGTGTGGTAAGACAAGACGAGATAGGATTAGAAATGAAACAGTCCGCGAGATGGTAGGTGTAGTACCTATAGAGGAGAAGTTGAGGGAAAATAGGCTTAGGTGGTTTGAGCATGTCTATCGGAGACCAGCCGATGCAGTAGTTAAGAGAGCTGATAGGATAGCTTTGAGTATCAACGCTCCGAGGAGGGGAAGCCCAAATTGACATTAGATGTGGTAATGCGCAAGGATTTGAGTCTACTAGGGCTAAGTGAGCAAGCAACACTTGACAAAACTCAGTGGAGGAAAATGATTCATGTAGCCGACCTCAATTGATTTGGGACATAGGCTCGGTTTGGTTTGGTCTTCTCTCTCATCTCCGTCTTCTCTCTCTTCACCACCGTAGCAACTCAACCGGGGTTGTCGGACGCGGAGGCGCCGGGTGGGGAGAAGAGTGGGCCCTACTGCAAAAATCTGGGTGCTCTTTCCTCGATTTCCTGGGCAGGGTGGAAATTTGAATTGAAAAAATTAGGGTGGCTTGATGGTGGTCGCCGACGTCAATGGTGGCGGTGAAAATGGCGTCGCCGGTGGGGAGTAAATCTTGATGGTGTTGGATTTGAGTTGGTAAAATGGGGTAAAATTCCCGGTTAAATTTTGGGTGAAATTTTAAATTTTAAGTGGAGGAGTTGAGCCCATTACTTGACCAAACAGCTGCCACGTAGGCAGTGTACATATGGTGTACACAACCGGTGTACCCATAGAAGGACTCACTACCCCTTGGTCAAGGAAAAAATAGACTAGGGGTGTACCACTAACTTGATTTTTTTGGCTTTTTGACTTTTTTATGTGAGAGCTCGAAAAATGAATTGGCTTTTTGTGGTTTTTTAGGTGATGTATTGTGAGGGGATGACTTGTCTCGAAAAACGCAATAAGCTTGCTTTTGGCTTTTTGAGTTAGTGGAACGGGGCCTAATTCAACCCCAAAAGCTCATTTTACAGCTTGTAAAGCAAACACTACTCTTCAGCTTTTGTAACGTTTGTCACAAGTTAACAGAATGGAATGAGAAAATATAAAAGGAGAATGACGTACTTGAATCCATGATATGGTCAGTGTGATAGTATTTGCATTCGTCTATCAGAATTGGAATCTTTTTCAAGATACCGAATTTGGAGGGGTTTAGGGTTCTTGCAAGAAGCGCACTGTAGTTGTCAAATATCGAGTATGTGAATCTTGGTAACTCGCTCTCTAGTTTCTTCAGAGCAACATGCAGCAGTCAGCATTCTGCATGTTGTGTCGTCGTGCCATTTTCAAGGCAAAGTCGAAACATTTTTAGGTTGAGTTAGCCGGCGAGTAAAAATTTGTTCACCCTCACCAAAAGAGGGTGAACAAAACTCTCACCCTGATTCGTTGAAATGGTGTGGGATCCACGGAATCAATACACTTTTTGGTAAGCATGACATCACTTTGTGGTGGGATCCACACCATTTTTGATGGACCCCACATTATTTCAACCAATCAGGGTGAGGGTTTTGTTCACCCTCTTTTGGTGAGAGTGAACAAATTTTTTTTCTTAGCCGGTTCATTGCCCGGTGTGCAACCCAAAGGCCCAACGTTTTGAAATGCAATCTCCCTTTTTCCCATCGCGTATATTTCTGATCAATTCCAATTAGCAATGCCATGAAACATTAGGTCCATTGTTAAGATTGTTCGGTTGTAGTTTCCATGAGCCGTTTTAAAGAAAGTTTTCTAGAAAAATAAATCTAAACGAAAACACTCATCGTATAATGCACATTATTTGGGAGACATATAGGAATCGTAGCTTGAAAATTTTAGCATAATCAATGCAGGTATATATATCAGATATTTAATCTTGTGTTTAAGTGGACAAGGTGCTACCTCGTGCATATAATATAAATTTTGCCAAAAGCGAAGGCCCGATGAGGTATAAGTTACAAATATATCCAGTATCAGGGGCGGACCCATGTTGTGGCAAGGGGTCAACTGACCCCGCTGGATTAAAATTTTCTACTGCTGTGTATATATAATTTTGGACATTTTGGTAATTTTGCCCTATACGTTATTTTCTATATTTTGCCCCAAGTAATATGAGATAACTAGTGTTTTGCCCATGCCTAAAGGCACGTCCGAGTGTAATTAGATTTCAAAATTAAATCAACTATCTTGTTCCATCCGACAAACATAGTCGGAGTCCATAAAAATATGTACGCATTGGGTAGTGGGTACACATAATTATCAATCAATTGGAAACACTAAAAAAGAAAACTTTGAAATGACATACATAATTGAAAATAAAAAATGTTCAACATGCGTATATGTAACATTTTCTGCCAATTTATACACGATAGTGACGATACCAAATGAGAAACTTCATAAGTTATGAAAAAAGGACAATAACAATTGAGGAAGTGGAATGGAAACATCTCAATTTTTTGGGAATAGAATCCCTTGGATTTTTTTTGGAATGACCCCTCTGCATCCGCCCCTGTCCAGTATGACCATTTCAAGTCACTGAGAGGATTCATGGGAAAGATATGTTTCGTTAGGTTCATTGTTGGTGAACCTGCAAAACTGCTTTTTATTGTGAGCATTCTTCACTTGGGCAAATTATGCAAAGGTTCCATTAGGGTAAAGGCTTTATTGGTTATTTTAACTTTGAGTAATTTTTCATATGTTGCATAAGAGTGCCTACTGGTCATTCATCACTGGCCGGCTCAAATAATAATAATAATAAAGGAGAGGCACTAACTTAGTTCCCTATCTTGCAAAGTTAGGTTGGAAAGGACCTTGACCCAGATCAAATCAAGAGAGGAAATTCAGATTGAACACCACCCCACACGATTCATATTCACATTTCCCATCCCTTATCTCTCCTCCATGCAAAAAAGATTCTTCACTTGAAAAAGGCTCCCTAAGGAGGCAACATGGCAAATAAAAGAAGAAAGGACCAATAAAAAAACTTATGCTCACGTAGGGAGCTCATCCCCACGTGTAAGCGTGTGAAATGGCTGTGGGAGGGGCTATAGGGATTAGTTCGAGGTGTGGGCAAGCTGGCCCGAGACACCCTGTTTTATCAAAAAAAAAAAAAAACTCATCCTGCAAAGAGGGAACACATTTACCCAAAAATGAATCACCTACAATGCCAGTCAACAAGTAAAAGGCCTTAGAACTGATGGGCCTAATAATAATTTATGGCCCATTTTGACTGCAAAATGATGTCGATATTGACCCAAAATTTGGAGGGTGCCAAGACTTAAAAAAGATCGAGAAAAAAGTTGAATGATGACATAAGCACTTTTAACTTTTAATAATTACATGATTATAGATGAGTCCAACTTTCTAATGATTGGCTTACTAAAGATTACCAATCGTTTTCCCCTTCAATCTCATCCACCCACGTTTATATGCATGGACCTTTCTTTATTTAAGCCTAAAACATAACTCGCATTTAAAACCACTCAACTCAATCACGATTCACAAATGGTTGGCAAAATGGTTTTGACTTCGGTCTTGAGTTTCTCCTACTTAAGTTCTCAAGTTTAATTTTCCTTGCCAACAAATTTTTGAGGCCACTTGAGGTTATGTCTGGTCATTAGCTATAGAGCTCCGAAAATAGTCGAGGTACATGCAAACTAGCTCCGGGGCCGGTCACAAGAAAAGGCAAGGGGGTCAATTGATCTCGCTCGATTAAAATTTTCTACAGAAGTGCACATATATTTCTAGATATTTTGGCAATTTTGTCCCAAGACTCTACACTCGATTCACTAAATTTTGCCCCAAGATATGAAATGTGTAAACCTTTGTATATTCTTGACCCTACTGAGAAAATTATGCGTCCGCCCTGACTAGCCCGGACATCTATTTATCCAAAAAAAACCACTCTAACTCCTTTGCGGTAACAACCCGAATAGAATACTTCTTCCTGATCTTCTTGGCTGCCTAGTGTAGTACTAAGCAGTATTTATTTATTTATGTGAAGTTTTACCTCGTGTACGATATGTACATTTTATAATTCTTCGGTCGAGTTTACACGCGCATTGTCAAATAGGAGTAGTATTTAGGAAACTGATCAAAATAATAATAATAATACTAATAGTAAATAGTATTTGGGAATCCATTTCACCATTTATTAAAGCAAGGACTTGGTCCACAAGAATTGATGGCACCTGAAAAGTTTCGAAACAAAAAAAATTAGGTGTGAGCAAATTTATAAAAATTATGCTTGACCACTGCATCAACCTCTCATATTACGAAACTTTTACTTATTGTTCTACAATTACTAGCTACTTATATAGTTTTTGTACGATTAATATGATGTTAATTACTGGCTATCGTTATCATTGTGACCCTTTCAAATACTACTTGTTATATTTTGCGTGTTTATATAGGTAACTCTTGTCCTAATTTTTTTGCAACTTTCTAGAAACATCTTTTTAAATGTTTTCTCTTAATTTTATTAGATTTGGATCAAATTCTTACAATATATCGTTCGTCTTGACGAGAGTAATTATAAAAGCATAAACATATAGATCAAAGTTTTAAAAAAAAAGTTCATAAAGATAATGAAAATGACCAAAAAGCAGTCTTTCCAAATGATGTAATGTAAAAATATTTATAAATAAAAGTGAACAAATTAGATATATCCCATAAGTTTTTCATGTATATCTTAATATCCCGAAATTAGATATCTGACATTCCTTCAATATGAGGTGGTGAATTCTTTCCTAAATTATAGTAATCGGTATAATTATAAACATATTGTCGCGATTCCTAACCATAAAAATAAAATAAAAACCCATAATTTTGTAGGATATTATTAATCGATGATTGTTTCCCTTTCTTCAAAATATTTTGACGTACAAAATATATGATCATCGTATTGTCAATTATGGAGCAGTTGAATTTATTTTTTTCTCCGAGTCAAATTATATAATTGTGGTCACTGTTAATAGTTAATACGCTCTAACGTCGTGTGGTCAATCGTCGTGAAGACGTCGTAGTCCCACGTCAACCTCTGAGCTGTATCCAATCGTCGTGAAGACGTCGTAGTCCCACGTCAACCTCTGAGCTGTATCCAGGTGGCAACTGCGATTCAATTGTGGCAACGTTGACATCTCATTCTGATCTTCTGCTCTTAACAGTGAGGATTAGGTTTAAGTACCGTATCTGATTAATAAATAATTGAAGGGTGCCCCACAGGCCACAGTAATGTTAAACTGCACAATAATGGAGTAGTATTATTTTGGAGTAGTAAATTATGCCACTGGAAGCATTATTTTTGGTCACGTGATATGAAAAAAATAGTCTTACCACTTTTTGTTTATTCTCAAATCTATTGTTGATTTAATTCGTTCAGTTTGTGACATATATCATCGGTACAAAAGAATTAAACTCATCAATAAGCTCCCAAAATTGATGATGTGATTCTTAGGATCCAGGGGTGGCTCAAGTGAAGAAGCGTTACTGGTGTATTGTGTGACAAGAGGGTATTCACAAAATTGAAGGGAAAATTATGTAGAATTGTCATAAGACCAGTGATGCTTTACGGGACAGAATGCTGACTTGTTAAAAAATAGCAAGTAAACAAGATAAGTGTGGTGAAAATGAGAATGTTGAGATGGATGTGTGGTAAAACTATCGTCTTACAAAAAAAAAAAAGTGGGGAATACTCGAACATCTAGCCATAGTAAAATTCCGATAAATAAAAAAGTCTTACTACTTTTTGTTTGTTCTCAAATCTATTGCTAATTTAACTCGTTTCGTTTGTGTTTCTACTAAACATATCCTCGGTACAAAAGAATTAAACTGATCAATAAGCTACCAAAATTATCATCTGTACAGAGTCATAGATCCTATCAACTATTTTGGGTCAGTCAATAAACTCAATACACAACTTTGCTCTCCCAGGCTTGGTCGAAGTGTGCACGAGCAAGCTGCCCTTTTTTTTTTTTGAAAGGCTAAAACTTTATTAATCTCTGAAATGAGTACAAAGATTAAAAGGGAAAAATGTGGATACCCGTCTAATCCTCAAAACTTGATTATGGAGTAGCTTCCAAAATCATTATTTCAAGAGTTAAATAGTAAAACGTGGTGGGCCTGAAAGGAAAAACCTATGGGTACTGACCTATAGGTACATAAAACGTACAGAGCATGTTTGGGGACCCACTTTTGGGTTTCACACGAGTGATCCAAATCGTTCATTATTTTTAGAACATTTTTCCAAAGGGCCCCACAAAAAATGAGCTCAATCTAACGGTTGGAAATGGCTGATTCAATTCCCACCGTTTCAACAAAAAAATGTTTAGGTTGAAACGGTGGGAATTTGATTCAGCCATTGCCAACCGTTAGATTGAGCTGATTTTTTATGGGGTCCTTTGAAAAAATGTTCTAAGAATAATGAACGGTTCGGATCACTCTTGTGGGACCCAAAAGTAGATCCCCAAACATACTCTGTACGTTTTCTGTGTGTTTGGGTTTGTACGTGTAGCAAGGTCCTGAATTAATCCCTCTGTAATATGAGGTGGGTGGATGTGTAAACATCACAACAGGTCTGATAGTGATGCAAATGATCATTGCAATTATTTTATTCCTTTTCACATTTCACATTGTTTACCAGCATGACCTAGACTTAGCGTGTATTTAATTATATCTTCTTATTGACTTAATTACTAACTGTACCATACCAAAATTTTCAATAAACTTAATCAAGGAGTTTGAGTTTTCAGACGTTTCATATTTTTGATTCGCAACATCAACCCAGAAATTCTCTCATTCTCCAAAAAAAAAAAGACGTTTCATATTTTTAGCAAAAAAAGTAAATAATTAAGCTCTTGCTAACTGTGGATTTTGAAATTTTCAAGTGATTTTAAGATCATTCGATCGATTGAGACAAATAAAATACTCCAATCTGGTTTGATTAATTAAGTTGAAGCTGGTCTTATCGACATAATTTTAGCTGTCTCAATTAAGTTGATGGCTATCAAATGAAATCATGTGAAAATTTCGATGCCTGCACTTACTTGCACGTAATACCATAAAAAAATTGACGTTCCAAAATTAGCTAAAATTTAGAAGGTAGATGTAGCTAGATCCCTGTTAGAGCATCCACAGTGGACTCTCTAAAAATAACTCATAAGTTGACTTCTAAGATTTTTCCACATAAGCAAAATTGGGATCCATTTTTCACTCCTAGAGCTTGCTAAATTTAGAGAGCATATGTGCACTCAATGAGCTAGCCAAATTTAGAGAGCATATTAAATAAAATCATTTATCTTTTGAAATTCGATATTAAAAAGAGATTGATAGGGCTTGGGTCCCACTAGAAGCTAGCTACAAGGCTACCTAAATTTAACTAATTGGTTAGGAGTCAATCTTAGGAGTCACTCTTGGGAGCTTGTATTAGGAGCTCATTGAAGACTACAATTGATCAAATGGCTAGCTAAATTTTAAAAGCCTTACCTAAAAGCTCATTGTGGATGTCCTTACATGTCCAAAGCGGGCTATCCAAGTTTGGTTGCCTACCTCTTTCCATGTAGAGCTAAACAATGATTCGAAAATATCTCCATGAAATTATTGGTGGGGTTATCTTTTTGATTTCATTATTCTCATAATGTGCTAATTATTAGTACTAGTTTATTAGGTAGTTAAAAGGAAACTCACAAAAAAAGGCATATAAGTATATTCGCATTATGGTTGTGACTACTTGTGATCATCTCCAAGTTTTCTTTCCACTTTTCATATTGTTTTTATTTCTGAGTGGACATTGGGGATATATTTTTTTTTTTGTTTTAAAAAAAACAGACATTTGCAATATAAAAGTCTCCATTGCCCCGGCACCAAACAGAATAGAAAATAAGCATTCATTCCACATGATACACAAAGTGCTTGGAAATCTACCATAGATAAAACAATTCTTAAAATTGATCAAAACAATAAATAATTGAATAAAGTAGCTTAAACAAAAAATGGACTAGTCTAAAAACGAGAAAATAAACTCAACAACATGTCTTGCTAAGGAAATAAAATTCAAAATTGAGTATTTGTAGGGTCAAATAGTTATAGTAATAAATTAAAGATTTCCTAACAAAATAGATTTCTACTCTAAATAAACATAAAAGAATGTCTTATTAGGGGAAAAAAATTAAAACTTACCGAATCATGATACATAATCATGTACACGCATAAATACATAAATATATACTCGCAGAAAACCCGTGCTATGCACGGGATGAATTCAAGCACACTGGGTATATGCAAATCCAAAAGCGAACATATATATGTTTAATTTAATTGTCAAAAATTAAAATACTCACTCTGTCCCAATTATTGGTCATTTTGGTTTTTGATAATTATAAAAAATTAAGTACTTTCGTGAAAAAAAAAATTGTGTCATTTTTAGAACGAAAAGTAACATGCATACACAACATGAAAATATTTGATATTTGTAGAAATGGTTGCAAGTGTTTTCCATGAAACCTGTATTATTCAAAAGGCACATACATACTATTACTCCATAAAAATAGGGGGGGAAAATGACTCAATAGGTAAGGGTAATGTAGTAATTTCACATGAGTAAAAGACAAAAATGAAGTGTCAATTAATCAAACGGGAGTGTGAAAATCATTCCCCCCCTTTTTTTCCCTCTTAGATAGATTTGAGTTTCAACCAATTTACATGCCACCTCCATACATAGATATGAGTTTCAACCAAGACGATTGCTACGTACAAACGATTTACATTCCCTGAATTTCCAACCAAGATGATTGTCACCAAATATAAGGGAAGTTCAACTGTTTTCCAAGGGAAAAAAGAATCAACTCCAAGTAGAGAATTAAGGATTTAAGATACTATGACCTATTTAATTGTCTTACGCATATGTGATTAATATATGTAACAACCCAAGACACGATATAAGTAGAATCTATTAAATTTATTTCAATATAATTACATGAAAAATATGTAACAAAAAAAAGTTAAGTAAATGTGCATCAATCAGTTAAACACTATAACAATTGCATGATCGATGTCGGTGCTATGCACCATAGGAAACAATATTCCAAAAATATTGATTAGGTGATGTCAAACAAAAATTTATTGCAACCAATTTGGTTTTCAAAAAAAAAAAGAG
>JAXBDA010008979.1:0-13557 GCA_036023075.1 Gaultheria prostrata
CCCCCCCCCTCCAAAAAAAAAAAAAGAGAAAAATGAAACCAATGAACAGATAACTAAATATGCAAAGTCACTATGTATTCAGGGTGAGTTCCCATCCCACTACATTTTTTGTCTTCAGTACTTTTTTACTACTACTTTTTGCAATTTTTGTTTAGCTTTTCGTCGTAATTTTTTGGATAAAATCGTTCGTCTTGACAAGAAGAATCGGAAAAGTATGAAAATGTGAACCGAATTTGAAAAAAATTCACATAAGACGACAGTGTACCCAAAAAAAATACCAGTTGTTTGGCTTTTTCATCTTTAGTGAACTTTTTTTTGCTTTTGGTCATAATATTTTACATTTTAGACTCCTCCCGTCGAGAAGGACGATTAATCCAAAAAATAAAAGGTGAAAAACAAAAATACCGAAACCAAAAATATAGCGTGAACTCGCCGTCAGAAATGCGACTCTACCACACTGGAAGCCCCCTTTTGGAGACAAAAAAAGAAATCCATCCAACAAGATCAACACACAAACCCAGCAAGGAAGGCCTTTCTAGTTCCTACCCAAAAAGTATTTGGTATCCAAATCTTTTCACTGTTTTTTTGGAGATCACTCTTTGGGACGCCTTATACCCAATTGAAACAACAAAAGACATGTAAATATTCACTATTTATTTATTTTTTTGGAGATCAACAATACTAGTATATCTTACAAAAATAAGTTAGGCGGGTACAAATAAAAGGAGGATAAGAATGCTGAATGCCAAAATAAAACCCCACGACCAAGATCTTCCTGCAAATCACAATTCACAAATGCCCTCCTATCACTCAGAATCAAAGAACAACCAAATCCCTTTAATCAAAGGAGAAACCAAAGGCCAATAAGATGATACACTCTATGCCAAACTGAGTCAATATACTGCGATTGGACAAAAAGGGTAGCTCAAACTAGTGCAACAAGAAGACATTAGAGTTTAAAAGATCTCAACGTATAACATGGTGATCAAAAGGATTACCAAAGCAAATAAATATATAATGAAGAAATAAAAATAAAAACCATATAATATAAACAGTAATATATCGAACAATAACAATAACTTGTGACGAATAATTGCTAGAACCCACCCTTTTCCGTTTATTAGGCTTCATAAGAAATGATGACTCCTTCTTCGGAGGCCAGCTCAAAGCGAAACAAGCAGGTGACCTGCATATATAGCAGTAATGAGATCACAAAATAGAGTTTACAACCCTAAATAGAGTAACAAAAATCAAATTATTAAATTCACAAAAGTGGCACCAGAAGTATTCATTAAAATCATCATAATTCCTCCATGCCGAGTGAGAGGCTTTCCCATTATCATTTCTATCAGCTTCCTGTAGATAAAACAATTGAGATGCGTCAAATAACAATGGTATACACAAAAAGTAAAGCGTAAATCCCTTCCAACACTACCCCCTTGCCCAAAAAAAAGAAAAAGGAACAAGAGTGTACGCGAAACCAGATTGGGACTTTAGCTTGGTATAATTACCCAAAATCCATTTCTACATAGTCTCCAAGTAGTTGAGATAAGAATCTCAGAGCCAAGTTGAGGTAGGTGGTCTAAATTAATTCGAGGGCCTTCCTACTCCAAGTTGGTGGTCAAGTCAAATCCAGATATATGTACATTATGTTTTCTCCAATGAGGCATCGTGTGTGCGGTATCCAAAAAACTTAGGTCCTTTCTAACTACCGCCTTTAGGGTCAATTTTGGTCTACTCTTCCCCTTAGTGCAACCATCCATCATCACCATCTCACTCCTTGTAACTACCACATCGACCAATCCACGACAGACATGTCCACACCACCTTAAAATGTCTTCTCTCATCTCGTCTTCTATAGCTGCATAGCCAGGGATAAGGAATAATTCTAACGATAGAATTACGAAGGAACTTTTAGCGAACAACAGGGAATTCATGATCTGGACCATTTTTATACCAGAATTACGAAGGAACTTTTAGCAAGCGAAAGAAAATTCATGTTCTGAAACAAGTGAGTTATACTTATTCCCCATTTTTATTTGGGGCTAGCTAACAGTTTCTATCAAATCCAAATCAAAGCAAAGCAAAGCATCGAGAATATGGGCTCTGCTACATATTGACTTCTAATAAGCAAGAAACACTCTTACAACTACTAACCGCTGCCAATATCTCATATATGGGAGAGATGATTTGTTCAAGGAAGGACACCGAACCATCTTCGTCAATGCAACTAGCCGCTGGAGTAGCTTCACCATGGTCCAATATTGCATCCAACTCTCTTGCCATCTGCAGAAGCCAGGGTAAAAATATCTCAGCTAACCATCAAGAAGCTCAACTATGAAAATTTGCTACCAGTCCAATTGATTGTACAGTAGTAGAATTGATGTAGTAGACTTAAGGGTAGTAATGTCATTTCCAGTCCTTGTGCTAGTGGGTCTATATATATATTGATTGAGACATATTTGATTGCATCAAAATTTACACAAATTACCATAATAGAACTTTAATCACTCACATTGACAGACTTAAACGAAGTAACAAAAATGAAAAAGTTAAGCCATACAAAGTGTGAAAAGTCAAGAAGCACAAAATTCTGACTTCTCAGTTGAAAACACAATATAACTGATGTTTATAATAGCAAAAGAAAGAATATGTTTTTAATACGTTAGATTAGACATCCAAGAAAACATAAAAGTTTGTAAGTTCCATGTGGAGACTGGGAAAAAAAAAATTAGAAGACAAGCTAGCTGGTCAACTAACCATACGTAAGAAAAGAGTTGCATGGTACTTATAAAAAAAGAACAGCAAGGACTTACATGGTGAAATATATAGCAAATGCATTCAGGAAGAAAACGGACATTTGCAGCTTCGCCCCATACGAGGAAATACAAAGAAAGCAAACAAAGCTTCCTTTCCCTATTAACTGCTTCGAGACTGTTCAAGAAAGTATATCTTAGAAGCAGATAGGGCAGTAGCAGTAACTTGTGACATTTCTGCAGTAGGCTTCAGAAACTACCTATTCCATACAAGACGTATCCGCAAATATTTGCACCACTTGATGTAGTTATCCAGAACCTTCAAGAAAACTTCTGTGATAGCTTTCTCATCTATTTTCTGCCAAATGAAATCACATATGACTTTATGATGACACATCACACACGTACAGTGCATCAAGAATGCAAAACAAAATACTACTAATGTCTTAGCAGCACACAACCGAAGGGAAACAGAAACTACCAGCTTCTATGGCACAATTATTATTTTAATAGGTATCGCTGACGCTGTGACACTGATTCACCAAAAGAATCATGCCAACCATAATTTGAATTGCATGCAAAAGTGCCACATAATACTTGCTTTTGACCTCTAGAAGTGAACGTACTCTAGCCAAAGAAGTACAAAAGCAATATAAAAGTTTTCGATTCACAAATTCCAACAAGCCAGGCTATCTGTTATTTGTACAGAAGTACCATGGGCTTTCTGCGGACACAATTTGGTCTTTTTTGGCAATAGAGACTTGCAAAGGTCGTTCTGCAAGTGCAGAAGTTCAACTATTTAACAAATTAAGCCTTTAGTTAACAGCACAAAATCCAGGGATTGGCAGTTCAAATTGATCAATTACGAATCTGGGCCTCTATGACTCAGACTTTTCTTGTAACATTCACCATTACCCATAAGCTTTTTTCAATTCTGATTCAAGAGGCCACTGGCAACATGTCGTCACAACATTCTTATGAAAAACACAGAATGAAAGTAATGGACATGTCAGATCAGATTTTTGGTGAGAAAAAGATGCCTACTTATAATTCAGTGAAAAGAAGCCTGGTTTCGAATGTTGACAATTGTCATGCTGTACAAGGTAATTGTAATTCCATCCATATGGCAGTACCGTCAAGTTTAAAATCAAAAGTAAAGAAAAACTGATAAAATTAAAGCAGCATCTTAACCAGAGAATGAAACAGTTGTCCAAAGAAAAAATGTCATCTGCATCACTCACCGGATCAGTCTCACCAAGCACTCCAAGTCGTGACTGGGCGTTGGCTATAGTAAGCACAACATTCTCACGCTGGTTCCTTACATTGTCTTTCTGTAATATTCAGCATGATAAGCCAAGAGAGAGAAACAGAAAAACAAAACCAAAAGAAAAGAAAAAGAAAGGATGGGAAGATTACTGAAAAACCAAAACTGTACATATTTAAACAATGGCAGATAGAGAGATCAATTATAAAGAAAAACACATACTGATAAACCAAAATAAAGCACAGTAGAACAATGGCAGATAAAGAGATTAATTTGAAATAAACACAAATGCATACACGCAAACAAAAAAGACGAGGAAGAGGAGGAATTGCAAATATTAAAAATTAACAATGATTTCAAACCAAACTAAGCCTTGTTTCCCATTCAATTGGGTAGATTACATGAATAATCTTTCGTTGAATATTAGAGATTAACCATGATTATTGCTAGTAAACTAACAGCCATTTAAAATCGGAATATGGATAAGCATCTGTATCATGTGTTTAGGGAGAAAGAACATCAATGTTACTTTTTTGAAAATCTGGCACAACCCTGTTGCCCTTAAAATAACCTCCTCGCTGGAAAAGAAAATTCATATTCAAACAAAATGTCAGGTACTACATAAAGCAAAATTACTGCAACAGACAACAATCTAATACCCACTTCTTCAAACATGGAACACTTCTTATGATTGATTGGATGAATCAAGTGTTTTCTCTCCTTCCTCTCTTTCAACCATAGTATCGAGGTTATGTATGATTGATTTCCTTCAAACCTCAATCCAATTCCTTCTTTAGAGAGGTTATGTATGTTTCAGTATATCAAAAGGAATCAAAAGAATGCTGCCCTAAAACTGAAAGGATAGAAGAAGGCCTGACTACTTACAAAAAAGGGGGGGGAAATCGACTACAGAAACCAAAGCTCAAGTTCACAGACAGAAAGACCCAGCAATAGAAAATGGACAAAAACATGCATTGAGATGACTACTCCACTCAGAAAGTTCTTCAATTTCACTCCCTCCAAAGAAGCACATATGGCAAAGAGGCAAGCAGCCACGCTTTCCTCTTCTTATTCCCAATATACACACTTCTCCAGGTTTCCACAAACCCAGCCACATCCCATCAAGCACCCAAACTATTCCAAACACAGCAAAGATCAAGTACCACAACTAACTGACCACGGGAAATGGACGAGTGAGGGACAGACTGTCCCTCATTTTGTACATGCAGCACCAGTTTATTGTGACATTCATCCTTTTGATAAGGTTGTCAATATTTCTCCTTTAGTTGCCATCCAAGAAAGGAAAGCAACTCCACAAGGCACCCTGCCTTCCAAATGCCCTCCCATGCAAAAACCCACCTTGTACAAATGCCCTCCCATGCAAAAACCCACCTTGTACCCCTACTCTCCCCTTCAGCACCTGACAGAGGAATGAAAAAACAAAACAACCTCCCATCCCTCCAACTATCCAACAAATGCGATCCTCCACTCGGCAACATGACAAATAGCATAGAGCAATGCCAAGAAATCAGTCAACTCGTGAAACTCCCAATCTATTAGACCTCTGAAGCCTGATGTCCCAAAAGAATGCATCTGTCTGAATGGTCGAGTAATCATCCACGGACAACATTAGGTCCACCACCACCATGTACAGCCAGGAAGGCAACTTCAAGCAGTTCCTCACCACACTACTTATGCCTCCAAATAACACCATGTTGCCCCCTGAAAGATGACACACAGGCAAAATGTGCTAACAACCCCTACCCATGGGACCCGAAGGTCCCCAACACCTCAGCAATAGCCAAGCCACTCCAAATTTATCCATGCTCTTGGAACCCACCACTTTCATCCACAATCTATCTTGTTCGCCGCACAAGGACAGAGCCATTTACCCAGCAAAGCCTTATAGAACCCCTAGGCCCCCCTACGCCAAATGAATTTGCAAACAGTATCCAGTTAACAAAGTGATAATTGAACTTCTCCCTCCAGGCCCACTGAAAATCCCTTTCCAGCTTCTTCAACCTTTTGCAAACAAGTGAACAACACTGCCGGGGGAGATGATATGTAGAAGCAGCATAAGAGAAGGGTTGAACTTATTAGAGTTCCAAGGTAGGATCATACTGGTAATAGTGCCAAACATAGGCCCTTCTCTTCTAGAACTTCATTCCACAGGCATCATGTGCACTTTGTCTTCTAGTGGGACCTAATAGGCTGATCTAGCTACATTGTTTTGTTTGTGGAAACAGAGATGACTTACTGGAACCAAAGTGTTTTCCTCTTTCGAGAATCAATGTATTGCCAACAGATAAAAGAAAACAAGAAGATGCAAGATGCGAGAGGGAAGTCGATTGGGGTCATACATGTTTGGAAAAGGAAGAAAAAGAGGCACACCAATATTGTGCTGTCCATTTTATACCAACAGATATATTTACTCAACAACCACATCAATTCATACACAATTAACATGAAGATTAGCCCACAGTTGAAAAGGTAATCATCCAAATAAAGCATAAAAAACAGACGGGTATATTAAAGAATGTGAAACCTGAAAGCCAAACAAGAATTCCAGAAGATCAAACATGTCCACCTCCCGCAGGGCAGGACGTTCAAAATCAGCTGGAAGCCTAGGGAAGTGTTCGGTGTATCTAAGAGCAGATATTGCACCTCTAACCTGAACAGATCACAGAAGAAGAAGTTTTCTTAATTAGGAAAGCATAAGTTGAAATAGCAGAGCTGACGAGTAGAGGTCTGTAATAAAGTACAAGACAATTGAATGTTCCTCATGTACAAAAAAGTGACATCGTTATATAGGTTTTTGTCCATAATTTTCTGAAGAAACAACCATAGGCTGCACAAAATTAGCTTTGAACACGTGAATCATCTATACTGGAGCAGGAGCAATGAAAATATATATTGTAAATGCTTTCGGGTCTGACTTACTTCTGGAAAAAATCCAATAGCATTTGTCAACGATGGTGCTTCTAGAGGGACGATATTGTACGGTGTGAGCTCCCCTGCTAGTGGAGCAACTGATGTTTTAATCTTTCTTACCTGATACATACAATCAAAACTAACACTTGCAGTCTATCCCATTTTGGTGATAATACATAAATTGCAAGTATCAACATATTATCTGCTTTCCAAATTCAGATCACAGAATGGTCAAAAAACTTAAAGCAAGAGCAATGAAACTCAAGACCAGAAGCAAAGACTTACCTCCTCCACTATAAGCCTTCCAACACCATCAGGAGCTGTATCTTTGCTCAGCGCTTCCATCACCTCAACCAAGGCCCTCAATGTAGCAAATACCTTTTTCATTTCTGAAGATCTGAGTTCCAATCTGAAACAAGAAGCAATTGGCAAAATGAAGTTTTAGGTCCCATAAGGACAAGAGGACATATGAAGTGGAGAACTTCTTCACAAAATTTCAAGCTAACAAGCTGTCATTGGATTTTTTACTTCTGCAATAGCATTTCAGCATCTAAACTAACGAACAATACAGTGTTTATAAACCAGGACTACCCGTTTTAACTGTACAGAAACCTAAGTGGACAGGAGGTGACTGGAGGATACAGTTTTGGTAGAGTTCCTTTAGGTAGAGATGGTGAAGTAGGCGACATAAGAGAGGACCAAATCATAGGCCATAAACATATCACTCCTATTACTTATACCTGTTTAACTCTTTTTTAATATTGAATTTGCTAAGAGAAGTAACATTAAAACCAAATTATTTTAACTATTGATTGTAGTCAAACGGAGTTCAAAGCTATTACAGAAAACCAATATTCATCAGAAAAAAATTACAAGAACCCTAACTTTTTATTGGGAGAACGAGGTCAAGGAATAAAAGCACCAAAATTTTTAGGGGAGAGAGCGTGGGAGAAGAGAGAGAGAGTGGAAATTGGGAAAGTCTAATTAAAAGGAGTCCTAATTTGGAGAGAAGCTTAGAAGAAATCTAGTGTGTGTGATCTGTTTATGGCCTATAATTTGGCCCTTTCTTGTTTCGCCACATCCCCTACTTCACCAACTCTTCTAAAAAAAACTCTACCAAAACAAGATCCGGTAACTGGATTACGGAGAAACTATAGAGGAAGCAGAATGCTGCTGCTAAACCCCAAACAAAGCCATTGTGTGAACAGGCTGCATGAATCTTTTTCCTTCATACTACTCGGTCACGTACTATATAGAAGAATGTTGCCAGTGTATTCATAAATACCATATGCACTAAGCTTCGCCAATAGAAAGTACATAAATCACCAACCCTCTCCTTCTAATTTAGCTATTAATACATGATCACTCAAGCCATGTTTCTTTCTGCTAGAACCCTAAATAGGTTGGAGAAACCCATCACCCTCTCACGTACAAGAAGCCCGAAAAGGGATAGAGAATGGAAAACCACATACGACGCCCTTTGAAGCAAAAAAAGTTTCTTTACTTCTATCCCTTCAACTGACACAACAAGCATCGTACCCAACATCACAAAGTTGACAGAGTAAATACACTCACCTCGGAATGGATGACAAATTGAAATTTCAGAAACTAAAAACAAATAATTTAGGCCAAAATTCCTTTGATGCCATGCAGTGCAGTCAATGTGTTGATTGCCCACCTGACTTCCACAATCAGCACGGAAATCCCTGTTGTTTAACGACTTATAAGCACAATTAAATTTTCATCCCATTTAACAGAATTTGGACCACACCAGCCAATTCTGAGACTGTGTGAGACAAATCCAATAGTCAATTCCTACACTTATCTTCCTCATCCTCAACTACCCTACAAGCCCGAATCCTAGATTAACACCACTGACCACCTCCGCCACTACCACCACCAGCCAGCCACCTCCGCCGCTCCAACCAATTTACAACACCCATCAGAACAACCCACAATACGAACCAAGTACAAAAAGGTCAAACAGAACAAAGCAAACTTCCATCATGACAATGCATAAACCTAGTCATAGAAACCCAGTCAATTCCACCCACAGTTGCAAAATACATTAAACTGCCAAATCTTCCATGTAGGGTCATAGTCTATGACTCTTAAGTTACATGGATGCGAGTCAAACAATCCAATTTGAAAAATAGAGGATACTGAGTTATGGATCTAAATTAGGACATGGATATGGGGAATCGCTAAACAATTTATAAAATAATGCTTTTTTTTTTAGCACAAGCAAAAAAGTATGCCTGTATTATTTTTATTTTCTTTGGTAGAGTTTATATGAAAATGGTGTAGGAATACAATGGTAGCTCACTAACTAAGCTAAAAGCCAATTACCCCTCGCAGCCCATCTTACGGAAGGATAATTGCTTCAAACTACTCAATAAACAATTCAATGGTGGAATTGGCCGTACATTAAATCATATAAGTGCATTTCTTGATGCATACACTAAAGAAAAAAGCGAGAGAGAAAAGGAAAGAAATAGATGAAGAGGGCACATTACAGTAGTTTTAGATTTTCACTAGTGCTAGTAGTTGTGCACATACGAAATTGCATAAATCACATGGATTTAGGGATTTATGTGCAGATAACTGAAGGTCAGAGGGACAATCCACAGATAATGCATGTAATATTTTAAGTAGTACTAACAATCAAACAGATTATGGATTGAATTATACTTCGATAAAAGAATCATACTAAGAAAAAAAGGAAACTAAAAGAGTGCATAAGAGGCCATACTCTCCCAAATTAGCACGTGAAGTCCCAGATTCCTGTAATTTTTGGATGTCACTGTGTCGTCTCTTATACAATTGATAAAATTCCCACAAACGTTCCACGTCACGGTTACGATCTATTCTGGCACCATCCCTTTTGGCAAGTTTTTGCTGCAGCATATGATCAGATTCTCATATCAAAAATGAAAATCAAACAAAGCCACGCAGCAACTAAGTTAGTGTAGGTAAATAACAACTTTATGGGGGAATATTCTCCATGAACCCAATGTTTGTACCTTGATTACAGACATCAGACCAGTCTTGAATTGAAGGACACCTCTACCATCACTGTTAGGATCCAGATTTTGTGCCATAGTATATGCCTGCTCACAAACTAAATTCCAAAAAAGAAAGTATTAATAATGTCTGTGTCAGATGTACCATCAGATTTATCGAAGTTCAAGCAGTATCATAACTCATCATACATCTATACTCCATGTTCATAGTCCCTCATTCCCAAAATATGCTAGTACAACCTGATATTTATGTTGCATAGGAAGTTAACATTTGTAACGTATACCTCGCTCTAACCCAAAAAGACAACGCATCCCGCCATAGCATGTAAAAAACTAGCGACAGAATACTACGTTTCCAGTACTCCTTTCAAAATAAGGCTTGCAAGCTCATAATTAAAATAAACATGGAATAAATCTTGACAAAGGTGATTATCATAGATTATGAAAGAGGGGGGGAAAAAACAAATGCAACCTTAATCATTTCACGGTAACAAGTCCTTACCGACATAGGCTACAGACTTAGAAAAGGAATCAAACAAATACGCCTACAAAATAAGAGAAAAAATAAAAATATGCACAAGGATAGAGCTGTAACAACAAGAAGACACTTCCGCCAACGAAAGTGAATAAGCCCCTGTTTTTTGCACTACTTTGATTGTGTTGCCAAGAGCACGAGATAAAAGGATTGCTGATTCCCACTTTAACGGAAAAAGCCATGAAACCACACTACTTTGTATCTCTTCAAAAAAAAATTCTAAAAGAAGACAAAAAGAATAGCACAATAAATCAGATACCTCTCAAAAACTAACAGATGACAAACACAAAAATCACTGATATAGCACATATCATAGTAACATAGAAATTTAAATTGGGCACATGCTTTTGGACTGCCAGTCTGCCACAAAACGAATTGAAACGTCCTTCATTGAAAGAGAAGTGATAAGAGGTGATCAGATTAATTAGGCCTCGTCACTTTGATTTTCTGTTACATCAACGGAAATACAAAATAAAAAACTGCGATAAATAAATAAGTGTGCATCTAAATTCTCAAGGGACATGCATTACAAAGAAATACTAGGGTATAAATGGATATATATCCTATCTTTTCGACCTTCAAACAAGTAAATATATGGCATATATGAACTAGGCTGAGTAGGCTCCAATTGTGCAACAATCCATGCATCATATTGCATAATTGGAGCCTACTCAGCCTAGTTCATATATGCCTAGTACAAAATATAAACTCAACTCAATATCAATAGAGTTAGTTGGGCAAAGTTAATTCACCACAATGGGACACCATAAAATTAGCAAACTCTGACTCCACGGATTAATGATACAGCCAATGTCCATATACACCATACCATAGTCCATTCATTTAGATTTAAGCATTCAACAAACAGGTCTTCCATCTTCTGTCAAACAAATTCCTAAATCATGGAATATTGACTAATGCACAGAACGTCAGTCAAACAGTCACGTAGTATGTTGGGGTAGCCCAACAAGTAGCACTGAAAAGCACTAATTGCGGATTTAGAAGAAAAGCAGGTCATTTCCATAGCATATAGATTGATGGTAAATTATGCGAGTTTTATACGAATTTCCTAATAGCCCATCAATAACCCCCACATGTATGACTTCACCGACATTGTAGAGTCATACTCGCGGAATCTTCAACACATTGCTTTGTAACTAATCTTCACAGATATGAAAATCTGGCACGACACTGAATGGAAATTGACATGCTCATATGTCAATTTTCAAGAAATCCAAGAAATGATACACCCAGGACAATCTATTTATCTTACATATATTCAAAACGTATTCAGAGTGCAATGTCACGCATCAAAGCGCACATAATATTGTAACTGCACAGTTATTCATTAAAAAAGGACGTGTTTCAAGGATTCAAGAAGTGTTGTCCAGCATCCACGAAGAGTCAAGTGGGTGTTCGGAAATCTTTAATCCAATGTGATTGGAAACGTTGAATAAGTGTCCGGCGCTACTATTCGACAAAGCACGGATAAGAACATGAGACACTCGGACACGCGAATAAGTCATTTCCCCTAAACTAGGACATAGACATGTTAAGGACAAGTTGAAAACATTAATATATTAGATGTTCTTGGGAATTCATAAAGTACATGAAAACATAAATTCTATCAATTAAGACGAAAAAATAAAAAGACACAGTATTAACATTAGACAGGTTCAAATCAACGACCGTTATTAACATATTCATGAACCATCAGCACAAATTTTGACTCTAGGCTCACTTTTAAAGCTGCAGTTTAACCTCTTAATGTATCACCAACAAGTCCATGTGTGATAGGTGCTGAAAAGCACCCATTAATCCTTCCAATTTATGCTTTGTTAGTTCATTTACATAGTAAGTTGATTAGCGTTGCTTGGTTTATGGTGTTTCAGGCCTTAAAAGCTCCAAAACTTGGAAAACGCGCTTTTGGAGTGATTTAGAAGCGCCAGGGATGAGAAGAAGTGTAAAAGAGGAGCGAAAATTCAAGTTGCAGCATCTTTAGACCGGACCAACACATTCCGGGTCCGGACAAACACTCAACAAGGCAAGACAATGCTCCCAGCATCCTTCGTCCGGATGGGAGAAATCCTTTGTCCGGACCTTAGTTGCATGAAGCGGGGGCGGGAGCGGAAGCGAGGGCGGGAGCGGGGGAGCGGAGGTACCTAGAAGCTCCCGAGGTTGGGAGCGCCTATGTACATTTTAAATATTTTTTAATAATTTTATATACTTTAAAGGAGGGAGTTAATAAAGTCCATTTTCAGAAAATAATTGAGACTTGTAAACTTTATTGGGCCACCCATAGTTAATAAAGTCCATTTTCTGAACATGAATGAGACTGTAAACTTTATTGGGTCACCCATAGTTACCTTGGCCCAATACCTTTTAGTCAATAGCCCAGTCATCAGAGTTGTAAAATGCATATAGCTGGTACTGCTGTAGTTGATTCACATCTCCCAACAAGAAACAGCTGTAATCATTTACTCTATACAGCTGGTACTGCTGTATCTTGCCCTTTTCTCAAAAACCCATCAGATCGAGACTCTCTCTCTCTCTCTCTCTCTCCCCGACGATTAAGTCACCAAATCGTCTCTCTTCCATGGTCTCCGGTGATTACATGACGACGGCGTACGGAGTCGATCGGAGCTCTGGTGATCGAAGCCCAACCGAAAGCTCCCATCTCCCTCAGGAGCGCGATCCCATCTCAAGAGGAACGCGCTCTCGTCGCGTTTCTGTGTAAGAAACGCGGAATCGCGTTTCTCGTACGGAAGCGGCCCCAAAGTGAGCGTTTCCTGCAACTAAGCATACCCCTTTTGGGCCCCGTGTCATTCTTTTCATCCATTTATAGCATTTCATGCTCATTCTCATCAATTTAGTGTCCATGCAATAACGCATCTCAAATCAACGTTCCAAAACTCTAATTTGGTTGATTATCACCCAACTAGTGTCATTAGATGTCAAACAAGTAATCCAAACCCCGAGGGAACTTAAGATAACATCGGATACGCTAAATTATACTCATGACACGTATCTCGAGGTGTTTCAAGTCAA
>JAXBDA010008980.1:0-13556 GCA_036023075.1 Gaultheria prostrata
CGTTTGACGTCGCTAATAGCAGCAGAATCAGAACCAGTAATGATCATATCATCAACATAAAGTAAGAGAAGAACCAAACCATGAGAGGTGCGACGAAGGAAGAGAGCAGAATCATGCATACTGGGCTAGAAGCCAATCTGAAGAACCACATCCTGAAAACATGCATATCAAGCGCGGGGTGACTGTTTCAACCCATAAAGAGCGCGACGCAAACGACAAACAACACCAGAGGGGTGAGAGAAGCCAGGAGGAGGCCGCATATAAACTTCTTCAGAAAGATATCCGTTGAGAAAAGCATTTTTGACATCCAACTGAGAGAGAGGCCACTATTGCACAGCGGCAACAGAGATCAAGGTGCGAACAGTGGTCATTTTGGCAACGGGGGCAAAAGTTTCCTCATAATCAATCCCATATTCTTGTGAAAACCCTTTAGCAACTAAGCGGACTTTATACCGCTCCAAAGATCCATCAGAATGAGTCTTGACTTTATAGACCCATTTGCAACCGATAAGATTCTTACCAGCCGGCAGTGGAACCAACTCCCATGTATGATTTTGAGCAAGAGCAATAAGTTCAGCGTCCATGGCATTCACCCAATTAGGATCAGTACAAGCTTCTTTATAGGACCTAGGCTCAAAATAGGTGTGAATCCGAGAAAGAAAGGATTGATAAGAGGATGAGAAACATGTATTAGTGAAGCCATATCTTACCGGAGGGTGCCGATTTTCACTAAGAGGATACCGGTGAGCAGGTGGATCGAGATCTTCAGAGACAGATTGGGGAGCAGGAGTAGAAGCCGGACGACGGGCGTAAACCTTAGTGATCGGAGGACGGTGATGAGGAGTTGCAGAAACATCAGATACCTCAAGAGTAGAGGTATATTCGTCAGTAGGTACATCCATAGGAAATGGGTCAATACAAATTAAATCCTCTTTGGCGATAGGAGCAGTTTTGGGGGGAAGAGTAAAATAAGGAAGACGCTCTAAGAAAACGACATGCCTAGATACATATAGCTTTTTAGTCACATGATCATAACACCGATAGCCTTTTTGAGTAATGCCATATCCCAAGAAAACGCCTAAGACACAACGGGCGCTGAGCTTAGTGCGATCTTTCTTGGGAAGGAGGATAAAACAGGTAGAGCCAAACACTTTAAGGAGGGAGTAGTTAGGAACCTAACCATAGAGCCGCTCATAAGGGGAACTACCAGAGAGGAGGAGTGGGCATCCGATTTAGAAGATATGCTGCAGTGTGAACAGCTTCTCCCCAAAAGGTAAAGGGGACGGAAGATGATAACAACATAGACCGAGTAGTATTAAGAAGATGACGATGCTTTCTTTCAGCTTTACCGTTTTGTGCGGGAGTGTCAGTACAAGAAGACTGGTGGATAGTCCCATGGGTGTCTAAAAAGGCTTTAAACTCAGATAGAGAATATTCCCCGCCCAAGTCAGAACGGAGAATCTTAATGGATGTAGAAAATTGAGTTTGAACCATGGCATGAAAACTTTGATAAATCTTAAAGAAATCAGATTTATGTGTCATTAAATACACCCATGTATATCGACTGAAATCATCCACAAAGGAGACATAATAAACAAAACCACATTTTGCAACAACCGTGGAAGGGCCCCAAAAATCAGTATGGACAAGTTGAAAGTGAGAAGTAGAAACAGAAGTACTTGTATTAAACGGGAGAGCGGACATTTTAGCAAACTTACAACCACTGCATTCAGAAATATCACTAACAGAAATGTTTCCCAAAGAACCTGATTTAACCAAAAGTTTCAAACGCTCACTAGACAAATGCCCTAATCTAGAATGCCAAAGATAAAAAGGAGAGGATTTATTATCTAAACGGAATGACGACGCAGCAGTGGAAGAAGACTCTGGTGGGATATGCAACTGCTCCAAGATATAGAGGTCACCAACTCTACGGCCTGTCCCAATCCGCTTCTTGGAAACCCGATCCTGCACAACACAACCAGAAGATGAAAAGATAACATCAAAACCTGAATTAGACAACTGGCTAATCGAAAGAAGGCTCAATGTCAATTGAGGAACATAAAAGACATTAGGAATAGAGAGAGAAGAAGATGTAGTAGGGAGGATGGAACCAATAGAAACAACTTGCATGGGAGAACCATTAGCAGTGGAAATACTAATAGGAGAAACAGGAGGCATGCAATGACTAAGAAGAGATAAGTTAGGAGTCATATGATGGGAGGAGCCAGAATAAAAAAGCCAAGTGGTGGGCAAGGTACATGTGGTGTAAGCACCATGCAAACCTGTAGTAGTAGTCAGGGCAGAAGCTTGGGATGAATTCCCCTGGATGGCTGCCATATAAGCCTGATACTGCTGAAATTGCTCAAAATCGAATGAGGGAGGAGGAGTTGAACTGCTGGAGGAAGATGTGGCCAAAGCTGCAGGATGGCGAGAATGCTGTTGTGGTGCTCGAGAACCTGAAGAACTAGTGGACTGAGAAGCATTACGTCCCTTAGGCTGGAGACGCTTAGGGCACGCATGCTTTCAATGACCCTTCTGGTGACAATAGTTGCACTCATCCACGGGTGTTTGAGGCCACTGAGGCTTGGGCTTACCTGTAGACTGGATAATATGAGGCAGGAGTGGGCAACAGAGATGCTGAAGGTGAACGGAATGAAGCCGGTGCAACAAAGACAGACTCTGAGGGGGAAGCCATACTAGTCACTTTGAACCTGGTTTCCTCTGCAATGAGCTCATGAACAGCCCCATCCACAGAAGGTTGAGGATCACGGTGCAGAATAGCTCCGCGAAGTGGCTCAAATTCGGATCGGAGAGGCATAAGGAACTGGACCAACCTCCGTTTCTCACAATAATCAACTAGCTCAACCTGTGAATGTAGAGCAGCAGGCTCCATACAAGCTAACTGATCCCAATAACTAGTCATTTCATTATAAAACTCCGGAATAGTTTTATCACCCTGTCTAGTAGTACGAATAGATGACTCAAGTTGATACTGTTTGGCAAAATTAGTCTCCAGATACATACCCTTCAAATAATTCCAAACTTTCTGAGATGTGTCATACTTTGAAAAATTCATCCCAATACTTGGTGCTACAGAGTTGTGAAACCAAGTAAGAATTTGTGCATTTTCGATGGTCCATTTTTCAAGAGCAGTGGCATTATAACCTTCGGCTTTTGGATTAGATAACGGTTGTGGTGTCGAACCGTCCACGTGTCCCCACACCCCCCTCCCAACAAAAAAAAATTTCATCACGTGCCCAATAAGAATAATTGTTACCGGTCAGACGGACACTAATGCACTGACTTTTATCGTTTGACATGATGCTAAGAGGAAAATAGTAGTCAGTAATAGAAGTTCTAAACAGAGTTCAGAGCCGATGTAGAGCCCCAACCAGAACAGATGTCAAACCAAAACACAAAATACTGAGAATACCAAGTAAGAGATACCAGTACTGTAAGTGTAGATCAGAGAATAGCCAGCGTGAAGTAGCAGAGGTCACCGGAGATGATCAGAGATGCAGCCGCTTGAAGCAAATTCACCAGAGGGAGAAATAGCTGGAACAATGATCGAAAAAGTCAAAAAATTTACTGTTGTGGTTCAGATGTGGTCTTCAGCATCAAAACCGAGAGTACCCACTAGATGTCTGAGGTCGGAGATGGTTGGAGAAGGGCCTACAGTGGTTGTCGGAGACTGTAGAGAGTCCGACGAGGGTCGTCGGAGGCTGGTGAGTTCCGGCGAAGGCTGGGAAGGGCAAATCGACGTCGTCTGAGTTCACTGGGGCTCAGGCGAGAGTCATTGGAGGTTGCTGATGACAGATTGGGATCGTCTGAGTCCAAAAGGGGGCCGACTGGTCTGTACCGAGGTCGCCGGAGGTCCGATGTGGTCTGGGTAACGTCGGCGAGGGTCGTCGGAGAGTGGGTAATCGCCGGCGAGGGTCGTCGGCAATTGGAGGTGACTGTCAAAGATCTGGCAGTGGATTACGTGATGGAGATGGAGTTTTGTGGGTTACGTGAAGAGAGAGAGAGAGAGAGAGAGAGAGAGAGAGAGAGAGAGAGAGGGAGAGACAGATATCGACTGGATTTCTAAAGTCGATACAGGAAGAGAGAAGGAGCTGATTGCTGATTTCTAACCCGCTCTGATACCATGATAGTTTCAGAGACAGAAAACAAAGGTGAAGGAACTGAACTGTATTTCTGAATAATAAAAGGCTATGCTATTACACATTTAAATAGAGAACCACTACACCTAAGAAGGAAACTATACTACGCTGAAAAGGAAACGATTACAAGGTATGATCACACTACTACCTAATTTACGCAATCAATACCTAAAATACAAGATACAGAATATATGATTACGATGTGATCATATATTCCTAAAATACAAAAGATACACTTTCACAAAGGCTGCAAAATTCTTTGAATTTAAGTGAATCCATAGCCTTTGACACAATAAAATGGAGAAAAAGGATTCATTTGGCCGACCCTAATTGATTATGAAGCAAGGCTTTGTTTGGTTTGGTTTAGTATTATTCTGCCAAATATTGAGCGTTCAGCTTTTTCCTGTTTCATTTCCTTCTTTTTTTCTATCTGATCCAGTATATTTCCATTCACACAAAGCATAATTTCTTGTGTGTTTTATTATGTTGAGATAAGGTGATAATCTCAAAATGCGATATTAACTAGCATTTTGTTCAAGTATTTTTGGCGTATGATTGATTAGAAAATGTTGTACTTTGTTGACGCAGTCAAGTTCCTTAGTTCTAAACTTTTCATTGTTAGCTGTTTTTAATTTACTCTATCTATACGCATCAATAATTACAGATTAGTCATCACGGGCCTTTCTTGGCAGGTGGAGTTTCAGCAGAAAGCCCAAATCTTGCATGAAGATATCACAAAGCACGTATGTACTACTGTTCTGACTAAGATAAACAGTAACAAAGAGTTTAGGGACTCTTTTGATTCCTTTATAGGCTTGCATGTATAATTTTTAACTATCTTTCGTCGGCATCAGGAAATTTGTTGAGATCCAAACCAAGGATTATATAAAGTTAGACTAAATTCACTTTTAATAATTGTCTTTCATATATATGTCTAGAAATTAGGGAGTAAATGGGGAGATGTTTTATGGACTTCTGGATTCACTATGAGTAGACATTACTTGACCAAGTCATGAACATCATACACGCATAAATTCACAAAAATAAAGCAAGGTATGCAGAACGACAAAATAAAAACAGAAGGTAACTAACATGTTTGAGTGGAAAACGTACTGATTGTGTCCATAATTGAACATAACAAATATTCTTCTCTGTTTCAGTCAACGTCCTAACAAAAGCGTTTTTTATATTTGTCAGAAAATTGCAGTGAGGATTTTTGTGTGGAATTTTGTGCGAGTACATGGGAAAAATTAATATCTGTTGATGTATGAACTCAATTATCATAAGTGTTGTGCTTTACACACTGCAATCAGCCCAGGAGTCGCCGTCTGTGACTTCCAACCACCGTTAACATCAGCCACCACGATCTTGTGTAACCAAATCCATGGGGGCACTCTGGGCCCAACATCTTCCATTGTCAACAGAGGATCCTGCCACACCTCTGTGATATTGTCCACTATTGGTGTCCTTTTCAGTCGTCATTGGCCATCTTCTCCACCATCTCTGGCTGTGTTTCACCAGGTTAGCACCAGTCACGTGCAGTGCACGTGCTAAGTAGCGATGATAATATCCTTCAGTAAGGCCCTTTGTTCCCGCTCTCAATGCTCGCTCCGCGCTTGCGCTCTCAATCCTTGCACTAACAAATTTTATTAGTTTGAGATATTTTAGAAAGATGCTTTCATGGTGGCGCTCTCGAACGTGCATTATGAGACTGTGTTTACCTTCGTTCTTGTTATTTTTACATTCTACAAGTATTCTAAAAATCTTTACCTAATTATTAATGTTGATTTTCTTTATTGTCGTCGTTGATATTACTTTAACAAGTAGCCCTTGATAGAGCTCAATGGAGAAAAAGGATTCATGTAGCCGACCCCAAGTAATTGGGACATAAGGCTCGGTTTGGTTGATCCGTTGCTTCCCTCTTCAATATTTCCTTTCATGTTAGCGATGCATTGGGAGATGTTATTTTTCTTGACCAAAGGCTTTAAGCCTTTAATCATTACTCCCCTTCCAATTTAAGGACTGATGAACTCTCATTTTCAATTTTTTAGTTTTGTCACTTTTCTTTGTCAATAATCAATAATTTAATTATATGAGGTAATCATGATCTCTTTTCTCCTCTAATATCGCGCTTGTCATCTCCATCAAAACTTTCTGTTACTCCACACACAAAAATGATTGAAGGTCATGAATATGGAACAAGATGCCGTACAAATAAATGAAGATGAGTTATCCCGATTATAAAGCATATTTCAGCTACATTGATTTTGGTTGTAATCCAGCCCGGGATTCATGCGTAGGAAAATGTGTGGCGGGTCCCACCAGTTGGTTGTTTGTACAGGAACATTTTATTTTGTTATGTGCGGCCGGTCCACAGATGCGGGTCGCACCTATCCGTTAGCTCCTTCCACATACAAAGTTATCAGGCATACTTTTCATCCCACCATAGGCGGCTAGCTGCAAATGAGGATAGAAAACATTGTTCCTGCTTTTATCTATGGTATAGAAACTGTCAGCCAGCCTCAGCAGCTGCTGCTCTCAGTGCTGGTCGCAGCAACCCTAGTGCTTGGTCATGACCCATTATCCTAACCCGAATCCATCACAGATCCTATTCCTGACCTACCTCCTAAAACACCTGACCCAACCCAGAATGCGTCAGGCCCAAACTGAAAACCATTAGTACAAGTATTCACATCCACATGTTAGCATACTTAAGCCCATGATCCAGTGAACCCAATCCCAACCTGAACGAGTCCAAACTAATAAGAAACATCAAAGTCCAAACTTAGGGAAATGGAAATGGACTTGTAGTATCTCTTAAAAAATGGAAATAACCATCAGTAAATTTTACGGACACCATCTCAATATTTTCAATACCCATAAAAGTTCCTATATTAATGTTTCACGGCATAATCTAATTATCAATGTTCCATTTTGTTGTCAAAATATAAAAAGAACCATAAAAAAGGGGATGGCACGCTTGTGATTGATCCCTTGCACAAAGTTATGAGCTCTTGGCCTTAATCCATAACACTGCTTGCATCTGTTGTAACAAGCTATGTGACTATTATTTACCTTATGGTTGTTTTGATATTGTTGAGGGGGATTGAACTAATCCTTTTTGCATCTTTTTCCAAGCTTTTTACAGTGGCTGGGGAGAGAGCTCAACTTGTTGCAAAATCTCATTGATCGAGCCAATGAGAAGGGATGGCGCAAAGAATATCCTTCAATCATATTTATGTATTTATCTTAGTTTAGATTTTGCTAATGTTGTCGATTTGAGCATTTTGTGGGATTGTTGGAAAGCACTCATTTACCATGTACATTGTACGACATCCTTGTTTGTGTGGAGCTTACAAATTTATGGCTTTTTAGTATATTTGTTTTTCCCAATTCCCAAAGTCAACAAATAAGCTCTACTTGTTCTGGACAATTAGGTTATGGCATGATTTTAGCCAAGTATATCTTGTGTATTATATTTGAGGATGCAATAATGTTTCATCTTGTTTGAAAATGATTCTTTTTATCTGCTGGATGTTAGATTGTCTCTATTCTTTATATTTATTTGCTTTTTCCAAAGTGAAAAGCCTTACAATTTATTTTAAATACTGTTTCTTTTTGTTTTTTGTTAAATCTTATGTATGAGATTTTGTCTTGTAGAAATATATAGAGTACTCTATAGTCTCTATTCAATATCTTATCAATAGTGGTATGCCCTTAGCTGAGTTCAGGCGGCCGTCCCTTCATCATAACAAAGGTGTACTAATCTGAACCCTGAAAGAGGAAATACATCTCCCAGTCTTTCTCCATGCTCTTCTAGTGGAAGTGGGAGCCAACAATATATGTTTTGTCGCAGATTACAAAAATGGATGAAACCATGCAAGGCTTTTGGACCAAATGGTTTTATTTTGAGGTATGGAAAGCCTCGGCGATATGGGAGTTTTGTGATTGAAAAAGCTGTTCAATATGATTATTCTAACTAGAAAGATGCCTCATGAGTAACTTAGTGCCTATATATAAGAATAAAGGGGATATCCAAAGCTGTTATACTATAGAGGTATTAAACTGATGAGCCATCCTAGGGAAAGAGTTGTTGATCATCACCTAGAAATGATGACAATGGCATAGGAGAATCATTTTCGGTTTGTGTATTGTGGATCAACTATGGAAGCAATCTATTTGTTAAGGAAAGTAGTTGAAAAGTATAGAGAGAAAAAACGACCTTCACATGATTTCCATAGACATAGAAAATACATATGATAAGGTGCCTAGAGACATTCTAACATGGGTGTTGGGGAGGAAGGATGTGACAATAGGGTATATTGATGTGTTTAACGATATGTATGAAGGTGTTGTCACTATTATTACATCCGCAATTAGAGACACAAGCGTTCCTATTCATAGTTGGTAGGATTATGCCTAGGGTTCACTTTGAATCCTCATGTTTACCTTAGTTATGGATGAATTGACTAGGCAAATTTAGGATGCTATCCTGTGGTGTATTTTTTTTGTGGATGATATTGTTTCAATAGATGAACTACAAAGGTAATGCTAAATTAGAAGCTTGGACAGAAGCATTGGAGGAAAAAAGATTTAGGATCAGTACTAGTTAAATGCAGTACATGAAATATAAGTTTAGTGGTAGTCAAAAAGTGCTAGTGTTGGCAGAGTGACCTTCCAAAATTAGGAGCTACCAAAAAGTGAGCGTTGTAAGTATCTTGGCTCAACTATTGGCAAGGATGGAGAGATTACGGAGGCAAGGATGAAGAGATTACGGAGGATGTGTCGCACAGAGTAAAAATTGGATGGGTCAAGTGACGGAGTACTTTGGGAGTCTTGTGTGACCGCAGGGTATCCACAAAGTTGAAGGGAAAATTCTACCGTACCGCCGTAAGACCAGCCATGCTATATTGCACAAAGTGTTGGGCTACTAAGAAACAACATTCCAGTGAGATGAGTGTAGCTGAAATGAAAATATTGAGATGGATGTGTGGTTTGACTTTGCGAGATAGAATTAAAAACAACATGCAAGCACTGATAGAGGATAAGGTGAGAGAGAATAGATTAAGGTAGTTTTGACACGTTTATGGTAGATCGGTCGGTGCGGTAGTTAGAAGGAGTATATGGTTAGGGTAGATGGCAGTGCTAAGAGGAGGGGTAGACCAACATTGACCTTACAGGGGTAGTTTGAAAGATCCTAGGTTTCTTGGATATCCTGGACAGAACGAGACAACGGGTTCATGTAGCCGAACCCAATTGATTGACTGATGGAATTAAGGCTTGGGTTGGTTATTTTGCAATGATCACATAGTAGCTTAAATGTCTGAAGTGCTTTCTATTATGATCAGGAGTTCTACCTCTAATTGTTCAGCTGCAGGATAGGGTGGTCCTAGGGTTAGAAAATTGGAGGCCTTTACTCAAGTTTTGCGAGCTAACTATCTTCGAATTGATTACTAGAGAATGTGGTCGTTAAAGAGTAGAGTGACTTGTGGGGAGATTGGCCCCTACTTCAATATCTGATGCCGGATGGTAGGAGCCTTTGGCAGTGACTTTGAAGTGGTTGGGGATGATTTTTACACTACTACCTGGGAATAAATTTTTGGAACAAGGTCTGGTGCACGGAAAACAGCTGGAGTGGGATTCCCGTCCTTTTATCGGAATTTGATTGGTAGAGGCGATGGTGGTTGATTATTACAGGATACGGTGGTTTCTCAAAGTACCGGGGTTTCAACTTTTATTTCATTCTCTTATGCCCTACGGTAGGAGCCTTTGGAAGGGACTTTGAAGTGGCTGGGGATGGTTTTTCACTACTTACTGGGTTATTTTTGAAAAGGGTACCGGGGATGAATTTTATAGTAAGGTGTGTTTCCCTTCCCTTTTTTGGAGAGTGATTGTTCAAGGCAATGGTGGGTTAGTAGTTTTGGAAGGAGGGTGATCTTAGAGTTTGTGTATGTCCTTTTAAATGAAAAGTTGCTATATCGGGTGATATAAGAGTCGTCTTGTCTTCATGAGAGTTCTTATGGTGTGGCTGGTAATTAATGATTGGCATTGCATTTGAGAAAACGAAATGGGAAGTCAGTTAATAATCTTGCTACCCCTTGTTAGCTTGTTTAAGATGAAATGTGTTTCCCCTAGAGTTGTTGGACTCCATCCATAGTTGAAGTTGTACAGAGATGGGAAAATTGGGAAAAGCAGCTCAGGTTCTGACTGTTAAGTACTATATAAGTTCGATGGGCTCATTGGAATTTTGAAACTTTCGTTTCCATTGGCGCACCTTAACTTATTAAGGTTTATTCTGTAAAGTTGGATAATGGGCAGCTGAATTCATGCCTTCAGCAACTTAACAATTTCTACCGTCTTTTGAATGGATTGAAGGTGTATAAGCTGCCTTGGGGCCCACACATTTGTTTCTCTTTGAACTTGGGTACCATAACCTTTATTGGAGTTGAGAACCTCCCATATGACTCTTGAATATTGAGTTTTTAGAGTCTTTTGGATGCTAGTTTTTGAATGCCGTGAGTACTGTTTCGCTGCCATTATGTAGAACTATCAGCGGAATCATAGAAGCATCCACAGCAGTATACCTTTTTTTTTTTTTTCATCACGAGTAGTTACCATTCACAAAATCTTGAGCGCAAGAATCTTAGTCCTTTCCGGGTCTAGTTTATCCAGGGTCTAGTTATGTATGATCTATATGTATATACCATTATATTTGCTTGACACAATTCCTTACTCAAGTTCTTCTTAAGCACTGTAATAGTTGCAGTAGCCTTGTAGTAACGTCCTTCCCAGGTCTAGTTTATCCAGGGTCCAGTTATGTATGATCTATATGTATATACCATTAAAGTTTGCTTGACAAAATTCCTTACTCAAGTTTTTCTTAGGTACTGTAATAGTTGTGATAGCCTTGTAGTAACGAGTTGATCCTACCCATAGGAAGTGTGTGCATGGATATTATGTGCAATGCTCTTGCTTCTCTGCTGATACTGCAGATCCATTATCCAACATCGAGTCCGGAGTTCAGACTGGTACAATGGTTAGTTCATAGTTCATATCTGAGCAAGTAATTTTTGGGTGCATTTATGTGTAAACTGGCAGGCGTGTCAAATTATTTGCAATGGTTACAAATCCTTAGGTGACCAGTATGTCGACAGAACATATCAACTTGTTAAGCATCATGGCCTCCTTAACTTGTTTCAGCCCTTACGTTGGACGAGTACCTTAAAAAAAAGCAGCTACTTCAGACGCCATGTGAACAGTCAAGACTGTTGCTCGAAATTCCAGATGTAATTGCAGATGAAATAGAGGAGGAAGCTAGACCGCAGGAGGGAAATAATGCCTCCCCAAAATCAATTTTTTGGGAGGCAATAGAGATTTCTTGTCATGATTTAGTAACAAATCAGACTTTGTCAACCCAAAACTCTGACAGTGCCGATCCAGCAGGTGCGTCATTAGCATAAGTTCCTTTGTTTGCCTGCTCATCTCTTGCTATATATTTTTTCAATCGGTTAAGGTCGCACTTGGTTGTCACATGAAAACACACAGGTGTGTACGTCTGTTTCGTAAGCTTTTGAAAGTTGTTTAGTCTTTATATCTAAAATATAGTCAAGTTGATTTATAAAAAGAGGAGATAGGATCAGATAGTTCTTGATTTTATAAGAGTTGGACTGACTTGTAAAATGATTTGTTTGGGTTTTCAAATCGAACGAGTTCATTTGCATTAAGTTGTGGAAAAATAAACTGCCTCTCAATTACAATATGTAGGCACCTTAAAGCTGTTTTCTAGGGACAAAAATAGTCCTGAAATGGGTTCTGAGATCATTTTATGCGATGGAGGAGTGACCATCAAATCAGCGAAGTTGGAAGAAGATTGGTGAAGGTTTTTTTTTTTTACAAACTTCATTTGAAGGCTGTTGGAATTTGTCCCACATCGGTTAATTATCGCCTCGAAAACTAGTATTTGGGCGGCCTCTCCACTCATTACCTATTGGTTCTGAGTGGGATGCTTTAACATGGTATTAGAGCTAGGTTTTAAGAGGCTTTTCCCCTTTGTTTGTGCTATAGTTGCACTTTGTTTCGTTGTGATCCATATGTTCCGGATCCTTTGTTGACTTGACTCGCACGTTCGAGGGAGTGTTGGAATCTGTCCCACATCGATTATTATCACCTCTAAAACTAGTATATGAGTTTGGGGGGCTTCTCCACTCATTGCCAATTGATTCTGAGTTGGATGCTTTAACGACTTTTTGTCAGATTTAGCTTCTTCACCTGCCCCCTTAGCAACAGAACTGATCAGGAGTTCACCCTTTTCTTTGGAATAGGCTGTGGGAGTTTTTCCACCATAACGTTTGAAGTTACTACCTGCATTAGATGAATGTCCACCAGGTGTTGGACTTGCCCTGTGTCTTCTGTAGGCTTCTCCTGGCTGCTACCATCTAGAATTACTTATTAAAGCTTTGGTTCCTTAGTTGTAAAGCCACTGAAATAGTGTCCGTAATTTACCATGTAGTCAGTCATATGCTTAGATAGAAAAAAGAAGCACCTTGATGAGGCACTTGTTAGTGGCTATGTTGCTTGGATCCGCCACTTTTGGCGAAGCCTCCGTGTCGACACGGGTGCGGGATATGTGTCCAACACGGCATTTTAAAGACGGATACAGGATGTGAGAAAGTAGGGAACTGCAAACTTACAGAGAATCAAAAGCCATGGATGAAGCTCGGTCGAACCAATGGTGACTTGGTATCATATGACCAGCTGAATCTGGATATGGCAGGTGGAGAGAGAGAGAGGTACTGACCGTCTGGTTCGCAATCGGAGATGAAGCAACTCAGCTGCTGTGGCTTCTAAACCTAGATCTGTTTCACACTTTGCTGAGATAGTTTTAGGGTTTACTCTATTTTTTTGCTTGGGCCATTTAAGTGGGATTGGGCCAGCATTTTATTGCATACCCACTTTGTCCAAAGCTTTGCATTTCTCAACTAATGGGTTATAAAGCCATTTCATATATTAATGGGCCATAAAGTCATATGCTAACCCTCTAATACCTTGAATTCCTATTCTAAAATTTGTGCTTGCAATAAATAAATTTTAAATAAGTGGGGATATTTTAAAATTATAAGTACATATATTTCTATAAATATTATACTTATCTCTAAAGCCAAGGTTGTTGCTAAGGTGATCGTGTCGTTTTCGAATCAAAAATAATTTATAAAACTGAACAATTACTACTACTCTTTCCAATAGTGGTAAATATTTCAAGTATCGTCCTCAGGGATTAAAAGGCTAAGTTGCAACTATTTCAATTGATTTCTAAATTAATTCGAGAAAAAGAGGTTTTGATTGAGTTTCCTAAATTTAATGAAAGCTAAATTAAAGTAAAGCAACTAAAAAGTG
>JAXBDA010008981.1:0-13554 GCA_036023075.1 Gaultheria prostrata
CATTCTCATTATGTACATTACTTATTCGAATCCTTCTTTATTTTTCCGGGCATACCCTTTCGGGCCCCGTGCCATCATTATCACACTTTCATCATCATTTCATATTCAGAGATATCGTTTCGGTGTCCACGCATAATCACAATTCACCAACAAATGTAACGCGTGTTCAAACTCGTATCCAATGCATCACATCTATCATTCATATCATGTTTATCGTTCATTTCTTCCATTTATCGTAGTCCGAGCATATCATTTCGGACTCCGTGCCATCCGGGCATACCCTTTCGGGCCCCGTGTTGTTCCGGACATACCATATAGGCTTCGTGTCATTCCGGGCATACCCTTTCGGGCCCCGTGTCATTTCGGACATACCATATAGGCTCCGTGTCATTCTTTTCATCCATTTATATCATTTCATGCTCATTCTCATCAATTTAGTGTCCATGAAATAACGCATCTCAAATCAACGTTCAAAACTCTAATTCGGTCGATTATCAGCCAACTAGTGTCGTTAGATGTCAAACAAGTAATCCAAACCCCGAGGTCATTGTGTCACCCATTCCCTCGATGTTAATTCAATCCACAATTCTCATTCAATTCAATCAAGTAGGCCCACAGAGCGTAAAACATAATGTTAATCAATCACGGAAAACCAATAAAGTTCTAACAGTACAAGCGAGTAAGTCCGGAACAATTATCGGAACAAGAAACGAGGTTCGGAGGATGGTTATACCAAGCAAATGCCCGAAGAAATCAAAAGGCGTCACAAAACATGATTCTGGCAAAAAATGGCCACTTATCGATACAAAGGGTCCAAAACCTGAACAGCCCCTCTGGTATCGATACAAAGGTGTTTTGTATCGATACAAACCCATTACGAGTAGATTTTGAACAGTCTCAGTATTTTCGCCATAACTTTTCACACCGAACTCCGTTTTGGACGTATTATATATCAAAACATAGGTAATTTGAAGAGTTACAACATTGTAGTTTTACACTTTTCCCAATTCTGCATTGATGTTGCCCAAAAAGCATAAACAGTAACCTGATCTAACTGATTTTCACCCAAGGTGGGGGATTTCAACCCAAACACAAACGAGATAGTTTAGGTTTAAACTAGAGATGCTAGGCAACAATTAAACAAGGAGGGAGGTCAATTCTACTCCCAATTTCATCAATCAACAAGCAATTTCGGAGATCAAAGAATCAAAGTTAAGAAAATCCACATAAAGAGGGAAAACATGATTTTCAACGAAATTGAAGCCAAGAACAAGATATGTACAACAAATCACGAACATACAACTAGAGAGAGTAGATTTAGGTCCTCTACCTCTTGATTGAGCTTCAAAATCCAAAGGAAAACCATTTCTAGATCCCCAAATTCCACCAACCTGTTTTTGAGCTTCAAGGTGCGAAAAGAGCAAGTTCTGGGCTTCAAATTCACGCGTAGAACAATAATCCAAGGTCAATTTGTGAAGGGGTTTGATGGAGGGAGTGTATTTCGAGCTTGGGGGGATGTTTTAATGGAGGAAAGGAAGAAGAAGAAGAGGGGAAAGAGGGAGGGGACTGATTTTTTTGTCTCTCTCCCTACCCTTTTAACACCCAACTTTAAAAATTACACCACACCCCCCCCCCCAAATGACATGTGTTATGCAATAGTCACCCACGTGTCTTATTTTTGCGCATTGACATAAGGTTCTACATGAAATTCAATTCCTCGCACTTCCTCATTTTTATTCCGGAAAAATATTATGAATTTTCGGGTCCTTACAACAATAATACCCCTACCTAGGTATCTAGGTTTTGGGACACTGCCCCGAACCCCCACCTTGGTCACTGTGGTATGAACCACTGCGGCTTGGCTCATCGAATCCTGAATTGTTGGAAAAGAACGTGCCGAACCGAATCAGACTTTACAAACCTAACATATCCTTCCACTTAACGTTAATGTTGAACTCCCATTTCATATCTTGTGATCACCGGTGTGGTGGGTTGAAAATGATGGTCCAACCCAGGTCTGGACCAGCTAGGGCTTTATGGCGAGACGGGAACCATAGAGCCCATCACTTCCTGGATAAGACCGAACCTAATTAAAGTCGTAGGTCTTAACACACTCCGTATGGCTCGCTAGGAGGGACGAAGATAAGGACCGGAGGTCCAAGCATCGAACCAAGGTTAAGGGTATTACGGTTAATGTTGGAAGGTCAATATGGCCAAAAGGGTTAACGACTGTAAATACATATACACGAACAAACAACACCGGAGGAGAATAATGGAGGATACGGGTGCGGTGGTATCGGGCCGGGTATTGATGAGCCCGTAAGGTGTTTACAAGTACATGTGATGAAGGCTACAAGGTATCGTACGAGAAGCTTATAGAAGCATCTCAAGTGCAATGTGGCAACATGTCGACTTGGAGAGAGCAAGTATATGGAGGCCTATAAGTACCAAAGAATAAATCCTGGAGGTACACACACAATCTAAGATCTAAAATACTCTGTGTACTCTCCTTCTTGATACTAACTTGAGCGTCAGCGTGTCCTTGGGCACGAGGCACTAACCATTGGTCTGTGGTTGTGGGTTCAAGGATCAAGGAGGCACACCACCGTGAATTCACCCCCAACAATCGGGAGCTTCAAATTTTGAACTCCATTTATAAGCAGATAAACACTAACCAAAAAACACACCAGTAGTCAAACATATCACTGCCTCTCTCTTTTGCCGGATGCGCGGGGAGGGGCTTCTGTGTCTTCCATCCAAGTAATAGACAGCCCGGATTCTGCGCAGCACCTGTCGTGCACAAGCCGCACAGCAGCAATCCCAAGTGCTCGTTTGCCTATGTCAAACAAGAAAGAAGTTGGGTTCTTGTGCACAAAACTAGGGTGTTGATCAGATACAGCGAAGGCACACGTGTGAAAGATGTCAGGTGGGCCCTAATGGATTCCCTCCTGCCTCTCAATGAATGTGTGCGCCTCAAATAAATTTCTCCTCATCCAAGTTTGTTTAGGAAGAATAAAGACTTCATTGGTGACGTATTATAACCTAACGTGTGCATTTAATATAACTGGAAAAAGATAAATTGCATACAAAAAAGATTAATGTCACAACCAAATCAAATGAATAATACATCCAGCAGAAAAATGATCCGGCGGTCCGTCGTCGAACAATTGCATGTAAGTTGAGTTGTGTAAAATGTTTCACAATCATAATAAAAAGGTAACAAGAACTTACAAAGGTTAGACAACACACACCCACATTTTATTTTCTAATAGAATGATTTACGGTCCCTGGTTCCAAAATATCCTCACATTTTAGCCATGAGCTATGCTTATAACAGTAACGTATTATCTTCAACTCTATCATGCGGATAGATGTATCTGTATTGTTTTCTTGTCAGAAGAACTATTATTGTTGGGAGTAGGGTTTTAAATCGCGGTATCAAGAAACACAACAGTAATGGTGATACAGTCATATACTGGCCGATATTGAACCTTATTATTCCATATTGGCCGATACATAAATAAATAACGGTATCATAGGTTTGAAATCCCCTAACGTAACAACCTTTATTTGAAACCCTAATGCTGAGTATAAGATGGTAAACTTACCCTACTGACATGTGGGTAACAAAATCTTCTACTTGGTTAAAGTAATACTAAATTATTCGATTCAAAAGGACTCAGCTCATTGTTTTGACCAATCAAGGAGGGAAAGTTGATCATTTTTCCTTGTGAAAAGGGAATAAAGAAAGGGGTAGATGGAATCTAGTCATCATACCAGGTGCACCTTAATCATTGGGCCAACGCCATTCCCTTTGCTTTGTTTTATTGATAAGAGTAGAAAATGAAGAATCCCAAATTAAGGACACTCCGGCCATACCAGCCGGCCGGTAGCAAATGTACTACTATCTCATATGGTGGGATAACCAAAGACACCATCTTATGATGGCACCAAACATTTCAAGCATATGGATGTGAAACACAGGGCGCGTAAGACGAAAATGGGAATGTTTTATCTGATTTGTTGACTCAGTTCGAGATTGAAAGAGGGCAATTCTAGCAAGTTGATTTGTAACTTTGTTTCTCTCTTTGAGAGAGTGATTCAGCAAGCATCCAGCCGGCATCCATGAGACCTTTGCACTCCTAGGCCAGCATGCTGTATAAAGTGATTTAGCTAGGGAATGATTCCAAATGCATTTTGATCATTTGCACAGCAACAGTCAAGTGTAAGTCAACTTTTTCAAAGCCCCTTAGAAGACTACATGGTTTTCCCTATCGGCTGGTGAAGTCTTTCACTTGTCGACAGAAACCAATTAATAATCCAATCCAAACACCTCCAAAACCAATTAGCCAAGGTTTCCAAAGTTACTTCTGTCTTTGTTGAATTTCATTTTACCACTCTGTGGAAATTTTCAAGAAACAAGTCTCACTTGGCTCGGATTTTTTTGTTTTGTTTTAAACAAGTCTTATCTAAAAAGCTATCCAAAATTTCAGAGGTGTACTTGACGAGTTAGAACAAATTACACAGGGCTCAACAGAGAGATCATCGAAACTTTAAGATTTCTAGATTTTCACAGTTTCAAAGAGTGAGAACGATTAAGACATTAAAAAGAGTAGCCTAAAGCAACATAGGCGTTGTGAAATCGAGTGTGCGGCCAAACCTCTTTTATTCTATACTTTTTATCATCAGCCAAACCTCATTTATGTTAAACATTTTAACCTAGTATATATACATATATATATATATATATATATATATTATTTTTTAGTTGAAATGCATCTGTCTTTTATTTAGATGTAAATTTATTAGTAAAAAAATATTGTCTCTAGCATATACAATTCCATTTATTTCATGTAATCTGAAATATGAGAGAGATTAATCTTATGGAAGAATCAATCAAAAAGATCATTTTTAATTAGGAGACATTTTACCTAAATGAGGTTTTTTTAAAATCGGTTGAAGGAGTTTTTGAAAAGTGAAAATTTGTGGTAAATCTATCACACAAGGAGATATATACATGCATGAAAGTGAGGCCTCATGAAATTGGAGGCCTAGGCACAAGCCTTAGTAGCCTAATGCTTGAGCCGCCCTGGCACTCCATCAAGTCACTAATATAATTTGTTTGGGGAAATTGATTTCTAATTGATACAAACACTCACAGTGTCTTTGGATGGTGAGAGGAGAAAGGAGAAGAAAGGAGAAGGTTTTCCATTAATGGTAAGAGAAGAAAAGAGAGGGGAGTGGTTTCTCACCCTCCCATCCAAACAACCCTGAGAAATCACTCTCTCTCCCTCCCATTCCGGTCATCTCTCTCACCTCCGGCGACACTCCGGCGAATTTCCGGCGACCTCAAAAACAAATTTTGATCACAGATCCGGGTCCCCCTCGACGAGACGAAGACAACGGTACAAGTTCGACAGCGATCCGGCGACGGGGTGGACCTCACGGCCGCCGGCGAGCTCGTTTCTCACGGAATCTCACCACTTTTGGTGAGAAACGAAAACGGGGGAAAAGGGGAGGGTAAGGGGTTTGAGATTCTCACCTTTTCTCTTCCTCTCCCACCATTTTTATCATCCAAACGTGGGAGAGAGTTGAGTCCCCTTTCTTCTCCTTTCTTTTCTCACCGTTTCTTTCAATCCAAAGGAGCTGTCATTGTTTTGTCTTTTACCAGGTGAATTTTGATACAATCCCTCCTACATCCATACACTTTTTACAAATTTCAGGGACTATTTCGTAAATTCACCCTCTAAGAGATAAAAAAAAGAAAAGAAAAGGAGTTTGCATCAATTAAGGTGTCAAAAAGGACCCTGGACACCAAAATTTACTCAAATGTTAATACTCATAGGACAATAAAAGAGGAGATGAATCTTTTAATTCTCAATAGAATCCTCATGCTCCAAAATCCATTACTAGGCACTTTAACTAGCAAAAGTATAAAGGAAAAAAAAAAAAAAAGTACACTCATTAGTCATTAGTTTGCCTATTCACTTTTTCATCTATGAATTCCAACCCTACTCTCTATTTTTACTCTTTTTTAGAGCAATAATGGAGGTAAATGAAAAAGGGTAGAAGAGAAATGGAGGGATGTGTTTGGTAGAGAGGCACTCTCCCTAGCTACTAGTAGTGCCGAAAAGGACAGGCGAAGTAGAGCGCTAAGTAGAAAGCCACTTTAAACAATGAAATTTGTGTTTGGCTAGGTATAGTAACCAACAGGGTCCAAGTAGAGAGCCTCTTGGAGATACTCTTAGATTTTGTCCCACATTGGTTAATTACTCTCTCCATTCCTAATTTTTGGTCCAAAATGAAACTTTTTATTAATTGTCCCAATTGAAAAGTGATGGGCAAAAAGTTTTAAGTTTACTCTTTTACCCTCACTAATTGTCAATTAGTTTCGAGCTTGAGTAGCCTCTCCACTAATTGTTAGTTAATTGATTTTGAGTTGGATGCTTAAATAGGTATTAGAAGATAGAGTCTTTGCACCAAAAAAAAGAAGAAGATAGAGTCTTTGAATAGTAAAACTAGAAGGATTGCAAACACAAAGAATGTGAACAATTTTAGGATGATTAATTGTGGATATATAGTGTATAATACTGTAGATAACTATTTTGCCATTATTAATCCGATTTGTTGTTCCTGACGGCAATCGATCCAACTATTTTGCCATTATTAGTTATTTAGTGGCATATTTTAAGTAATGGTGAAAACTTATTTTTTGAAGGGTTCACAATTATGAAAACTTTGGGACAGACCTTTAAATATTGTTCACACCAAAATGACCATAAATGTATTTTTGGAAACCACATTGCGATATATGTAAACACCAATTTCTTGTAGAGTGGAAGCAAACATCGAAATTAAACAACCAGACTTGCAAATGAAACCTAAAAATAACAATAGATGTACGCAAAAATTAATTAACCAGATAAATAATTACTTCATCCGTTCTTGAATGATAGTTTAAAGGGGCGAAACGCTACCTGGTGTGCCACCTCACCCCGATTTCAAGCCAGTCTCTTTTTTTTAAACTTTAAATTAATTAATTTGGTTAGACAACTACTAGTATTCGAAACAATTCATATTTATACATATCATGTAAAATTCTCTTTCAAATATGGATCATAGTAATATATTATCTATGTGGACCAAAGTTTTTTTCTTTTTAATAAAAATGCTCACGACAAAATTTAATTAATGTAAATTAATATGTATGCACGTAACCTTCCTCCTAATTTTTACGAAACAATACGGAGCAACAAAAGTGAACTCCCATGGAACAACGTCACTCCTAGATTTTAATCCTGACTTCGTGACTGCTAGTTATTATCAAAAGCTATGTCACTTTCTGAATAAAAGATAAACCAGTTTGGCATATAAATTAAGTTATTAATTTCTTCGCTCTTACAGATTGAATATCTCAACTAGTTCTTTAACTTGGTGCTAGAAAATTAAGAAACTTGTGACCGAAAAGTGTTTTATTTTGTTTATTCATTTCCTGATGTACTATCAACAAGGAATGGAAAGAGTCAAGGCATTGGACTTTGGATTTTGCTCCCTCTTAGAGCATCATTAGTGGTATACTCAAAAACAAAATATTCAAAAATGAGTTTATTGATACACAAAAGAGGCTCACAATGGCATTTGGATAAATATTCAAAGTTAACAATATTTTTTACAAATACTCAACTTTTGGTATTTGGATACTCAAAGTTAACAACATTTCTCAATAACCAAAACTCAATAACCAAATTTTGGGGACCACATCCTATCAAAGTAAAAACATTATCTCTCCATTTTTCATACTTAATTCGAAACTCAGTTTTTTGCACTTTCTCTCAAAAAATTTAAATTATCAATTTTTAATATTTACCAAAATATGTTCAAGATTTATCTCATTTTAAAGATATTGGGAATATCTTTTAAATGATACTAATATTATAAAAAGTATATGTATAAATTTAAAGTTGTGCTCATTTTATGAATAAAAATAGAGTGAGTAGTACTTTTTTTTATTATGGATACAAATGAACCATTGTAGAAAGGTAGATACTCAAACTTATAAACCCATTAAATGAATACTCAAAATGTGATGTGACAATATTTGAGTATCCATATTTGAGTAGGCCACATCACATTTTGAGTATTCATTTAATGGATTTATAAGTTTGAGTATCTACCCTTCTACAATGGTTCATTTGTGTCCATAATAAAAAAAAAGTACTACTCACTCTATTTTTATTCATAAAATGGGCACAACTTTAAATTTGCACATGTGTTTTTTATAATATTAGTACCATTTAAAAGATATTCACAATATCTTTAAAATGAGATCAATCTTGAACATATTTTGGTAAAGATTAAAAATTGATAATTTCAATTTTTTTTAGAGAAAACTGAGTATTTGAAAAATGGAGAGAGAATGTTGTTACTTTTGATAGGGTGTGATCTCCAAAATTTGGTTATTCAGTTTTGGTTATTGAGAAATGTTGTTAACTTTGAGTATCCAAATGCCAAAAGTTGAGTATTTGTAAAAAAATATTGTTAACTTTGAGTATTTATCCAAATGCCATTGTGAGCCTCTTTTGTGTATCAAAATACTCATCTTTGAGTATTTTTATTTTTGAGTATACCACTAATGATGCTCTTAGGTCTCAAGTTCGAAACTCGGGGTGCTATTAGTAACATTTATGAGGCGAGTCCATCTAAGACTTTGTCCCGACTTTAAATAGATCACCCGCTAATGGATGGTGAGATTCATCCCCGAGAGATCAATTGAGTTACCGGTAAGTTGATCGGGACACTATGAATCATAAAAGAAAGATAAAGATAGCATTAAAAGATTACTCCATAATACAGAGATGGAGATTAAAGACTACGATAGACACCCCTATTTGGGTGTGTAGATATGCCTTCCTAAAAATGTTACAAATCTATTACTTCTTATAAATAAAAAGTTACCATTTTTTTTGACAAAAGTTACGAGATGTACAAAAATGTTATGAATCATAGAGAAAATATCATGTATCATATTGATGAAAAGTTATGAGACATTAAAAAATGTTACGGTTTGCCATGAGGTGGCACATTAATTATAGAGCATGCAATATGTCAGGCTAGCTTCGTGGCTAGGCGGAGAGGAGTGCCTAACACCTTCCCCTCACCGTACCCGTGTTTTTCAAACTGTGAATCTTTGGTAAAAAGGGTATACAATAAACACGTTTAATAAATGTGTATTGTTGTCATTCCCAAGGATAGCCGGATAGCACCTTAATTCCTTTTAGAAATTATCAACCCAGAAACATTATCTTATAAAAAAACTGTACACAGAAATTAATTAGAATAGTAGGATTGTGTAAGCATTGCCTCCCACCACGACCAATCCCTGATTTTAATAATCAATTAGGGTTTTTTCAACCCGTGTCGATTATCTATATGCGGCAAGAGCATATGACATCAAAGCAGATTTAAATAAGCTATCTAATTTACAGACAGAACCGGCTTTGGCATTACCGATCTCCCTAAAAAGAAATAAAACGAATACCCAGAAAGAGAAATATAAGCACATTAAAAAAAACAGAAGCCCATCTCTCGGAGTGGGTAATGAAATCAGAATATTGTACTTTCGATTCTCGATCCGATTCACGAACTGACTTTGTTTAATGGAGTTTCAGATGGGTACTTTAAACACAAGCACGAGCGTTATGATTCTCTCTTTTCCAAGGAAAACGTTTAAACAATTCAGTTTGGCTCAAGAAATTATGTGGAAAATTTATAAGCCCATTGGCAGTTTCCAAAAAAATTAACTAATTAAGGCAGCACCAATGGAATCAATTATTGGTAAAGAAGCTCACTAGTTGGACGGCATTGGCTGCAGACTCTCTCTCTCTCTCTCTCTCTCTCTCTCTCTCTCTCTCTCCATTCAACTAGCAGTACGTTGCGTAATGTATAGATCTTGGCTCACTCTTCGAATAGTCTTGGGTTTTTTTTTATTGGACTCATTTTATTTTTTTATTTTTGTGATATATAAAATTTCTTTTGCTTATAAAAAAAAAAGGGTATTAGATCCTTGTGAGGAAAAATGTGTTTGTTTATCAAGCAAAGGGTACCATTCAGATCAATCTGCATTGAATAAAAAAAAATTCAACTCATGAATTGTGACTTCCAGGATAATGTGTTGGATTCTTCCACCACAGTTGAGGTAGCCAAAGTTAACTGCTTGTGAACCTAATCTTATGCCAGTTGGCTTAAACACACTGCCACAACATTCTAACATTATGGTGCCTCCGACTCAAATAAAAGTTCATCTTGTGCATCAGGGTTTAGAAGTGAGGAATATATCTTAGGTCTAAACGCATTTTGACTTTTAGAGATAACGATGTCAAGGATCCTCTCTCCCAGAAAACTAAGTTGAACTCTCCCGCCAAAATAGAGAGTTCCAGTGTGAAGCACCTCAAGTCCAAGTGTATCCAGGCCTCTATTGACGTTGATTCTTTGGATGGACCTCTATTGACGTTGATTCTTTGGACGGTGATTATTCTCCGGTTCACTCAACCAATCACATGTTGAGAGATCTCAGGTCTATACGAATCATGGCTTTTAAGGGTAGCGTTGGTAAGATAGGGGCTCGTCATATGACTGGCTTAACAAAAAATAGGCTCAATGGAAAAAACTAAGGCTCAGATGATATTCAACGTGGTCATACCTCCAACATATTTACAAAGCACAAGCGTAAATGATCGCATGCTATTGAGGATAGTTGCAGCGGCACATGGGGTTCCCGTAGTGAGCCAAGTCACTACATCCCCGTAGTGACCTTAATTGTGGGTTCTCTGAAATATTCATTTGAGATCGCAGCCGTTCAATTTTCCATGAATGTTGAGCACATCATGGGTACAAAAAATTATGATTATTGGAGATAGGTAGACACACAATTGAAACAAATTTTGTCTTAAAGTGTATTCTCCAAATGATATTGGTCATCCATATAAATGGTACCCGAACATATGGCTACCAATATCCAATTAATTTGATTTTTTACATGAATGATCTACTTAACGTACCCAACAAATTGTACGGTTCCGATTCCAAATATAGATTATAGAAGGTCCACAATTGAGGTCACTACGGGGATGTAGTGACCCAAGGTACCCCAAATCCAGTTGCAGCGACCCTCATGTGTTTCGCGCACCTCAAAGTCGGATGCTACAGTAGTGTCCTTTATAGATCTGTTTTCTCTAATCGTTTGTTTTGCAGTTGCTTTTGTGGTTATTCTTCCTATAGGCTTTGCGTGTTAACGTCCAAAGAGCCCGCTCTATCTGGATTTGTTTCACCATACTCTATTCCTTTGGCCTTGTTTTTGGGCAATCGCCTAGTCGTCGACTACCTATTATCTTATGACGATTGTATGGTTATGTCTAACGGTGTGTTTTGTGTTTGTCAGGTGTTAATGTGCTCTGTTTTGTAGGCCTGAAGCTAAGGCCTGACAGATTAGCTTCTTTTAGGTCTTCGCTAGTTGTCGGTGCCTTTCACTCATATAATGGCGGCAACACAGTTGGACCAATAAGATTTTTTCTCTCTATTCACAAAAAAACTCATGAATGTTGCTACGGACAGAGAAGTCTATGCACAAATGCGCAGTTGTGTCCGGAAATCAAGGACTGATTAAAGGGTGGATGAACTCGGGCAAAAGCCCTACTCAAGTTTTAGATTTTCCTCATAATTGTAATATTTTTTTCGTAAATTTTTAGTACTACATGGGTATTCCCATCCAAGTTCTCCTTCAAGACCTAACAACTGCCCATCCAAGTTCCATTACAAATGAGAGGATCAAACATTATTTATTTAGATATGGATGATGGTACCCTAGGTTCATACTATTTTTCTTTTGAAAATATGGATGCAAAACACGCATTTATGTAATTATATACAATCATATATAATTCGTAATTGCATAGCTCGATAAAAATAATTTGATATGTTTAGCTTAGCATTTTTTTTGACATCAAAGAAGAACTTCGTCGGTATAAATAGAAACATTACAATAAATAAAAATTGTATATCCAAAACAACAAGAAACAGCAACATGACAAGCTAAAATAAGCCCCAAAAAAAAAAAAAAAACCCAAAATCACGCTCCACATCACATCCATAGGATATGATTTTGTTAGAGAAGATCCTGAAATATGCAGCAAATCTTGCCAAAAAGGATGCTTGAGAATTCTTGACCGGAAAATGCATATTTGGACAAATCACAGCCGCTAAGCGCCACATTCCAAAAACCAACATGTAGGAAACGATGAGTATGCACCTGCAAAAGCAACAAATTAAAACCAAACAAAATATAGAACAAATAGTTACCTACAATTTGTAATCGCATAATTGACACTGATACATTCCAATTTCTTTTTGTTATGTTTGTCCACCCAACACTTATATCCTGCGTCCATTCCTTCCGGAATTGTCGATGTGAGTGGGCTCCACATTTGCGTGAAGAGCCATGTTCATCGAATCAATGCAAACACACCTGCGTCAAAATTTGAGCACCATCGTCTCTTTCTCTAACCTCTATATATTAGTAGCTCCAAGTTTGCAACCCCTGCATAAAGTACTTCTAGTTAAAGCTATTACTTGGACTTCGATTATTAGAGTTTGCTTCCTTTGCTTTCTTGTTCATTTACAAGTAATATCTAAGAAAATAAGTAAGTTTGTTTGCTAGGGTTTTTTCCCCAACGAAATCTCTATATTTTTCCTTCTAAATAAGCACATAAAAAGCCAAATCAAAATCATTTTATTTAATTTCTTCATTAACTATTACATATTTATAGTACAAAATAAATAAGCGATGTGAAACAAATTAATCGTAAAACAATTATGACTTTCGTAGGCACATCACTAATTCTAGTGACGGCTACCTTTACGCAGGGGCGGACGCAGAATTTATCATCAGGGGGTCAAGATTCTACAGTATTTATTCCCTTCGTTTCATTTTGATAGTTCCCTATGGAGTTACGTGCAAATTTTTAGATAAAACGTTAACGTATTTTCGCACATGATTTTTCCAGTTTCTTAGTACCAAATTAAAGATCTCTATTAATTTTTTAATTTGGTGAGAAAAAATAAAAATTATGAACTGAAATATTTTTATTTTTTGTCTGAAAATTACACGTATTTTCGTTGGGGACTATCAAAATGGAATGGAGGGAGTATATTAGAGTACAAAACCAAAAGAGTTCTATTCAATGCATAGAAACAAAGTTACTTGGGGCAAAGAGAGATCCAAACCCTTCTCTCTCTAGAATGCAGAACTCTGAAACTAATCAAAACTCCCAGCCTGTTTCCAAATCACTTGAAGAAAAGGATCACCTAGAAAGGAGTACAAAGAAAATCAAGAGTGCCATAGCGGAAAATCCACCTCCTAGTGAGTCTAGCCCTATGGAGGAAGAATCAAACAATGAGATTCAGGCCCACTCGCCGGAGATCCAAATGGTAAATATATTGACACCTGAACCCACAAAGGAATACGACATGCCTGCTCCGAAAAGCGCCAATGAGAAGGCG
>JAXBDA010008982.1:0-13550 GCA_036023075.1 Gaultheria prostrata
GTGAATGAAAGTTAGGGATTGCTAATTATGCATGGTTTATGCAATTAGCTTCTAAATCACTTGTGGACTCGTATTAGTGACAAAAATTTCTGTCAATGGCACGTGGTTTCGGGTATTTTTTTTTTTTGTCTCAATAGCATCTCTCTCAAAATATTAATTGGATTGGGTAACAAGATGATTTTGTAACAAGAAGTAACCTATTGTGACAAAATCACTTTATCACCAGAAGAAGACTCTTATTGTGATGAAATTTGTTGAATAGTAATTTTGTGGCAAACTATATATTTTTTTTGTCACAAATCGTGTCTAGACAGAATTGTGCTAATGGTGACGAAAATAATGATTATGTTGTGACCAAATAATTGTTACTATTGTTTAATTATTATTGTGACAAATCGGTTTTCCTTACCACAAGCTTATAATGACGAAATTAGATTACCAATTGTAACAAGTTTGTTTTGTCTCAATAACATTCTAATGACGGAATAGGAGTTTTTGTAACAAAATTGTTTGTCACTATAATATTTTTATACCTCGTAGAATTACTTTATCGTGACGAATCTTAGCCTAATAGCAACAAAAGAATTACAAATTGTAACCAAATATTTTGTCACTACTACTGATACTTCTTGTGAGAAACTCTTTTTTGTCACCATAGTTTTTGGTTTTTTGCAACGAGTTTGAAATTTTGTCACCACAAACTTATTGCTACGGGCTTGTTGTGACAAAAGAGCGACAAAAATATTTTGTCACGATAACTTTGTTTTGACAAAAAACTAACATGTAGTGACAAAATATTTCGTAGCAAAATCCAGAATTTGTTGTAGTGAACCTTGAGTATTTATAACTTTCACATATATATAATAAAATTTTTATAACTTGTACATGTATAAACTTATAAAAGTATTATAAACTTAAATTTAATATGTTTTTATAATTTTATGAATGTACGGAATTATTTATGTATAAAATAAAAAAATTATTTAAAATTCTAGACTTGTATGAGAGCTTGAATATCTAATATTTTTGACTCGTTAATACGCGTGAACAAGTTTGAGTTCAACTCAAACCTAGGCAAGCTCAGCTCGTTAATTTTTTATTGAGTTCGAGCTCGGCTCGAATTCGTTTAAAAACTTAATAAATGAACCTAAACATTTTAAAACTCGGTTCGATTCGGCTCATTTACAGCCCTAATCCCTAAGCACTTGCACACATGTCAAACTCGACGAACTGAAGAAAATGAACAATTTGAATAAGTTTTTTGAGCTTGAAATGCAATTCATCCCATCAGGGCCCGCTATTATCCTAATGTTTTTTTTTTGGTAAATTATTATCCTAATGTTTTGGTTGAGCTTTTGCGCGATATTTGTTCCTACATCGTTTTTTACCTTCCTTTTTTGGTGCGCTATTTTTCAAGCGCGCTATTTGAATTAGGAGTAGTTTTTTTAGCTTGAAATGAGATGGTATTTAATATGTGATCATTCAAGCAAAAATGTTTTCCGAAGGTCCAAAAAAACCTATCAAAATTGCTAATTTTGTTTGTATCATAGAGTTGGCTGCATGTGAAAAAAATGGCTCTCATCGGACATTGATAGAGATATAAACAAAACACGTTTTGTATTGAAAAAATTTAATGGCGAACATGAATCTAAGACAAAACTCAAGACAAACGTATTTCGTTCATGTCACTATCAATATTCGATCAACTTGATTGATTTTCTAAACCCATGGGTACATACAAAAAACACTCGACGAGCTTAACAAAACGGACAATCATTATAATGCTTTGGTTGAACTTTCGCGCTTGCTGCTTCAAATGAGAAAAAACTTTTTTACGGATCAACCTGAAAGGGGTTGTTTATGGCAGCCCCAATAAGGGATCCGCTGACACCTCATCGCAATAATTTGAACTGGTTATCTTGCAAGGCCCGCAGAGTAGTGCGTATATGCAAAAAATTAGCTAGACCCGGCACCGATAGGTATGTCAAAAATTGAATCTTGGTGCAAAAAAACAACAGCCTGGAATGGGCTGACCAGTGGGGCTTCCGTAAACAACCCCTTTCAGGTTTTTTTTTTTTTTGAACGGGTGAAAGGGTGGGAAGGGCTGACCTGTGTAGCAACCCCCCGTGAGCACTATTGGGGTTCCCGACCCGCAGTGGAATGTCCGGTTGAGGCATAGCTACTGTCCGAATAAGACAGACCATCACCACAATAGCACCTAAGCAACTAGTTGGCCAAAGGCCTTTCCTGCAACAAGTCCCAGCAATAGCATGGAAGAGATTCGAATGTGGGAGATTCATGCACAGGAAAGGAGATGAATCTTATTCCACTCACTTTGGCCAACTCAAACCCTTTCGGGTTAATTTGTAAAAAAGTTTCTTTCACTTCGAATATTCTAAATCTGTCACTATCAGGGTATTTGTTCCAACATCGTTTTTACTTCCACGTTTTGGTGCGAGAGTTACGCATAAATTCTAGTTGGACGAATATTATTAATTCCTCGTATTATAAACACAAGAAAGTCAAGGACAGAAAAGACTCAGTCAGGAGTAGGCAGTGCAGTTGATCAAGATTCAAACAACCTTCCTTTTTTAAATATTGAGAGCTACGGCATAAAAATAAAAGTTTACTTTCGTGCAAGAAACCGCTCAACCAAGAATCCGGCCAATATGTACTAAACTCCATGAGGCTAAGACATCATTTTCCATTAGTAAATCTTATCTACGAAATAAAAGCGTGCTGTGCAATTTACAGAAATCAATCAGAGGAAACTTTATTAACTAAAATATAATTTTTGTGAATAGTAATTTAATTATGTACAAAAGTTTGGATTACTTTTTGTTTTTAATGAACTTTTTAAATATTTTTATAATTCTTTTATATTTTTTAGATTCCTTTTATTCATCCGAAATGCATCGATAACAAAGAAAAAAAATTCACGTTTATCTATATATAGTCAAGTATACCTAGAATTATGACCGTCCATTATAATTAATACCATCAATTTTACTCGACACAAATATGATCCGAACCAAAACATACTAATAGTCGATGGACCATTTGTTTTGCAAGGGATGATTTACGGATGAATTTATACGATAAATAATTTGGATCATGGAAATGGGACCATGGTGGGTCCATTTTCCCTCAAATGATAATCATGTAAGGGACCATATGAGAGGACTTTGTAAGCGTTTGGCGTTTAATTCTATGTCTATTAATTTTAAGGAACTGATAATGTCAAAACCCAAATTAAAAGCAGGTGGATTTGAAAAAATAAAAAACATGATAAAAAAGAGATTTAGGATAGTTTTGTAAAGTAAAATGATGAGGGCAAAAAGTTACTGGTGTAAGTAGAGGAGGGCAAATAAGTCATGCAATGATAACTTAGAATTAATGTTTTGGTATAAACAATTTCGGTTTTGGCAGCAACAATATGGGTTTTGGCATTATCATTTCCCTAATTTTATCGGAAATGCTACGATACTCACCCTTATTTGGGTGTGCATCATATGCACCTTCAAAATGTTACGAGCTTTTAGTACAAAAGTTACGTCATGCACCAATATGCTATGACTTTTAGTGAAAATGTTAAGAATTTTAATGCTGAAAAATTATGAGAAGCAAATGGTATGATTCTTAATGAAGTTGTTGTGAATTTTGCTGAAAATATACGAATTTTTAGTATAAAAGTTACGGAATGCACCAAAATGTTATAAATCTTTATCAGATGACATATTTTGACTACATTAGGTGCATATAATACACACATTTAAGAGGTGAAGGTGTGTATTGTAGACTTTTCCCTATTTTGTACACTCATCAGCATTTTTAACCCTTACTCAAAGCAACAAGAAGCATCCTGAATTACATGGAACGAAAAATCCTGGAGCGAGAAGGTTCTTGGTACGAGCTAATGGTCTGTTTTCATCTGTGTCCATTAGATTCCTCCAGGAGCATAAACAAGTCCGGACTTCATCCACAATCAAACTGCCAAGGTAAAAGCAGGCAAGCAACAGCCTTACAAGATGTTCATATTTCTCTCTCTCCATATCCAGTCAAAGACAACTTGTAAACTCTATGAGAACAAGAGTCCCGTGACCTCACTGACCTGTGAGCACAAACCCAAGCCATCTCCCCAGCCAAAACCAAGACAAAGGCCTATCAATGTGATTCTTGGCTAATAACATTTGCCACATGCTCTGAAAATAATCACAAACAAAGAACAGGTGGTCATGTGTTTCTTCTGTCACAATTGCCTCAGTACTAGCACTCCTAAGCTGAGGCCATTTCCACCCATTGTTGTGAATAATAGAAGCCACTTCTATTCAAACTAAACGATAAAAAAAAGTACATTTGTTAAAAAACAGTTCTCATTGCGGGAAAAAAAAAAAAAACAGATCACTAGATTCCGATTAAAATCGAATTACGTCCCATTGTTTTGGCTAAGGCTCGGTTTGGAACTTGTGGAAAGATGTGGAAAGAAAAGAGAATTACGAAATTTTTCACTTTCCTTGATGGTCCTTAATGAAGAGAATTAAGGGAAATTTTCGAATCCCAAAACTTCTCTTTATTTTCCCCTCTCATTTCCTTCTTAATTATTTTGTCTTCTTTCCCTTTCTTTCTACAAGTTCCAAATAGAGCCTAAAGGACTATATTGGCCCTAATGCTTTTAAGGAATTACCCCAAATATTAACGACAGATCTGCATTATTCTAGTATTCTGAATTCCTAATCCACGGGAACAGAGGAGGTACTGCGCAGCGTGCTGTGCAGCTAATTCCGGTGCCGCGCCGGCATTGTTCCATCGATCGGAGACGTCCACTGTGTAAAGCTCGTCGAGTACTACATGCATACCAAAAATCAAGTCGATTGGATATCGTTATATGCCTCATTGGAATACATGTGTTGGAAAAAATCGGAACACATAAAACTTTAAACAGTGGAAACCATTGAACCCATTTTTTTCAAGTTATTTGTGCGCCGATGAGGCACTTAACGATATCCAATCGAGTTGATTTTTGGTTCACATGTAGTATTCGACGAGCTCTACACGGTGGACGTCTCCAATCGTTGGAACGATGCCGGCGCGGCGCCGAAATTGGTTGCACAACACAGGGCTGCGCAGCACCTCCCCTGTTCCCAATCCATGACTCAATGTTCTTTTTTTTTGGTTCCCGACATGTATCTTTAAAATGTCGTTTCCAGAGCTATCGAGTAAGATATTACTATTACTAATTAATTTGCGTATAAACTCTTGATATTTGGGTAACCATTGGAGATAGTTTTTGTCAGGCTTAAAATCCATTAAAAGTAAAATACTCCCTCCGTCCCATAAAGTTTGTTCGGCACGGAGTCCAAGGACTAAAAAAAAATAGACTTTCGTCAAGAAAAAAATTATATTTTTTGCACAAATTATTAGATCAATGTTTGTTCTATCATTTTGTGGAAAAAAATTAATATTTTTTTGACAAAGAACTAATTTTTTTTGAGTTCTTGAACTCCGTGCCGGACAAACTTTGTGGGACGGAGGGAGTATAAAGTTTGTAGCATCCTAACTTACGAATTCCGCAAGTGGCGGCGAACTCATGCGGTAGAGCTCTTGGATGCCCCACACTGTATTCCGGGATCGAGTCTCATTCCCCTTTCTCATTTAATAAATTAGGAATGACGAATGACAAAAAAAAAAAAAAGAATTCCTCCTGAAATTCTCAAATCATTGTAGCGTTTCCCTCAATTTGAGTAAATCAAAACAACACGAAACGACGTAATTTTCCACGCTTTGGTGAGTGATGCACTACATCATCCCCAAGTCATTGGGGATGTAATAATTCTTCAATATGCATCGCTGTGTGTAAACATTTTAAATGATAACCTTACGTTATTCCGAAGCACCGAAAAACAAAAAACGCCCTGTATAAATTTTCTAGAAGTTCGACACTATAGAGACAGAAAAAAAATTCAATGCCGAGTGGGTACCACATGATGCCCGCTCGTGAGCCGGCTGGATTGAAAGTGTCGGATGAATTTTTAAAAAAAAAGAAAAAAGAAAAGGAAAAATGTGTTTTTATCCGGGTTGTCCGTTAAGTTTTTGAACAGTTGGATGTGCGCGAGAGGGTACCACGTTAGCAATACCCGCTCGGATTCCTCGCTTAGGTACATCCGGCTGTCCAAAAATGCAACAAACGGCCAGGATTGAAAGTGTCGGATGGATTTAAAAAAAAAATGAAAATAGAAAAGAAAAAACGTGTTTTAATTCGGGCTGTACGTTGCATTTTTGGACGATCGAATGTGTGCAATCGAAAACCACGTCAGCCATACCCACTCGACAGTGAAAAATTCCTACTCATAGAGACAAGTGCCTGTGCCAACTATAAAATCCTGTCCATTATAACACTCTTATATTCAATTTATCCACCAAATAACAACCCGGCCAGTACCAAACCTGCCTTCCTGATTAGGAGTAGTTTATAAACGTGATTCCTCAATCAACACCCACACAACACCTACTACCTCTCTCGTTCTCTTCTCTCTCCAACGCACACACACACGAACACAGAGATCGATCATGGTGAACCTAGTAGCAGTACAGATGCCAATGTTAAAAGGCCTGATGAAAATGGCTGGGGTAGTACCCCACACAGTAGAGATCGAGCCAGGCACTTCCATGAATTTTTGGGTTCCCAAAGAAACCATCAAACCCAAAAAATCCAAAAAAAATCCCAAACAAAACAAGCCAGTGGTGGTACTCGTCCACGGCTTCGCGGCCGAGGGTATCGTCACGTGGCAGTTCCAGATTGGCTCCCTAACAAAAAGGTACCAGGTCTACGTGCCTGACCTCCTCTTCTTCGGTGGGTCCACGACGGACAGCCTGGACCGGTCACCGAGGTTCCAGGCCGAGTGCCTAAGCAAGGGGCTGAAGCAATTGGGTGTGGAGAAGTGCACGGTGGTTGGGTTTAGTTACGGTGGGATGGTGGCTTTTAAGTTGGCCGAGATGTGTCCGGACTTGGTTCAGGCCATGGTGATTTCGGGTTCGATCTTGGCAATGACCGACTCGATTAGCCATACCACGCTACACGGTCTTGGGTATTCTTCTTCTTCCGAGCTTTTGTTGCCTACTTCTGTGAAGGGTCTCAAGGCACTTTTATCTGTTGCTGCTCATAAAAAGCTTTGGTTCCCTAATAAACTCCACAAGGATTTCCTTGAGGTACGTTGTTGCTCATCATTCTATTTTTTTTCAGAATGTCCCATGTTTCCAAGATTTTGGAAGTAATTTTCCACATATCTTTTGGCCAACTCTTTATACCTTTAAGCTTTTTTTACTTTTGGGTTAAGTTCTTCTAATTTATTTATTCCTCTCGATGAGAGGAATTAAAAATGTACGTAAGCAATTAGCAAGTGGAGTGGTTGCCTTTTGGTAGGCACCGTATACTCTCATACATTTGACTGAGGTTCAAATCTCAGTACCCGAAACATACTATAAACTTTCGCCCAAAATGTAAAAAAAATAAGTTCACTAGAGATAAAAATAAGTCAAAGCATGCTTATCTAATTAAACCTTTTTTAAGATAGTTTTTCATTTTACTTTTCTTGTTTCGTTGTGGAGATATAACGAAAATAAAAAAAATCAATAATTACAAAACAACCAACAATAAGCTCCACCTAAAACGAGCAGTAAATATATTGCACTATCTACAAAAGTAGAATAAAAGAAACTTCTAATATCTTGTACTGATCACTTGAATAGTATTTCTCAAAATAATTTTCATATTACACGGTCTATAATATTTTCTAGATTACGAAGTACGAGAAATTTTTCCCACGGTGCGGAAGAGGAGAGAGAAAACATTTTAAGACGGCCGAGATTGTATTCGGCATGGACACGTGATATCCATTCGGTACCCAAATTTTTTTCACGATTTACAAACAAGAGTTTTGTATGTTTCACTTACACTAGTGCCATTTTACATCATCTTTTTTAACCGACAAAAAAAAGAATTGAAGTAAAATTTGACAAAGAAGTATACCAAAAAATTGAAGTAAAACAATTTGTCTACCAACCGCAAAAATTAATTATGGTCCATTAGTCAAACATGGACCCATAACTGAAGAAGGTACCATGCATTGCCACTCAATTTTTTAGATAGCGGATAAAACATAAAATATCCATGCCCATATAACTATCTACACACATAACGGGTTGGCAAAGTGGTATTGTGTTAAGACTTAGGGATTTGTTTTCACTTAAGGTATTATGTTCGATTTTCCTTGCGCCCAAACTCTTGGGGTTACTGGGGTTATGCCCAGTCCTTACCTAAAAGGTTCCATAATTAGTCGAAATGCAAGCAAGCTGATCAAGAAATTCGATTATAAAAAAAGAAATATCTTACATTTCTTCCGTACACATCAGATTGTATAATGAAAAGGAAGCTCACAATTATTGCAGGTCCCCCATTGTCGTGTCTCTTAAAGCTATTTAATAAGTTATAAACACCGTGTTTCACCCATTATTATTTTCGGTAGGTTACCTAAATGTATTTTTTATTTTTTTTTTGGCTAGGATTACCTACCAAAAGTCATGCTTTATGTTCTGTTTTTTTCTTATTGTATGAAGCAGGATTGACTAATAGGACCCATTTACTCGAGAGACTATATACAATTTCGACAAGATTTTTGTTTTTTTATAACCTAATGTTCGGCTCAGCTTAAGCTCACATTTACTAATTTCAGAGCCCTTAAGATAAGGACCGGGCATAACCCAAGTAGCCCCAAGTTGGGCGACCACTATAATACTCCCTCCGTCCCAAATTGTTGGTCATGTCGGATTCCAATGTAATTTTTTTAACTGTTCATATCTTCCAATCTACAACATATTTTATTTGTAATATGGATCTTATTTGATAGATCTCAATTAGTTCTATTATACAAAGTTTTTTAAAATCTCTAAAAATAATACTCCCTCCGTCCCTTTTATAGTGTAGACATTTCCATTTTGAGTTGTTCCTTAATAAGTGTGTGTTTTGAAAAGTTAGTGGGTACATTTTCTATTTTGCCCTTAAAAGTAGATTCCTTTTTGAAAAGTTAGAGGGTATTATTATATTGATAATGGTAAGTAGTGGAAAGTAGATGTAAAAGTTATAAAAGTTGATGTGAGAGAAAATAAGTTGGAATTATGAGGCAACACACTTCAAAAGGGACGGAGGGAGTATAGATTGAAATTAACCTAAAAAAACATTTGGAGTTGTGCAGCGCCAATCCTATTGAACTTTCCAAATTAACCTAAAAAACTAGTATATGTAGTTGGAATATTTGGAGTTGTGCAGCGCACCCCCTTGGTCCACCTGTGATTAGGTTTGCTAAAAGTAATTAGTGTATAAAAACATTATCTCGCAAATTTTTTTACCTCTACTAGCTCGATTAATAACAAAACAATTTCTGGTAACACTGATAACAATAGTTTGACGACATAAAACTCATAAAACTAATAATACATAATACATTGTATGTTGTCCTTGAAGCATTTTCGTAGTTGGATATTGTTGCAAGATAGCCATATCATTAGCAGCATTTTGAAAAACATTGAACTACACTTTTTCTATTTGTGAAATGAAAAGATCATAGGCACTTATTTTGATCATATCCCATTTTATGATAGAAATTATATAAATTATAGTATGTTTTATTACTTAAAATTAAAACAATTGCAACAGGCAGAATCAACGCTAAACAGAATTTTCAGAGTAAAAATAACTGCACAAAATAAAATTTTGTAAAAATGTCGCATTTCAAATGATCGGCCCAAATTTCATTTTTGATGTACTAAACTTTTTTGTTCGCACAACATTGTTCTTTGAGCTTTACTATAATCTTTCTCATGTTCAACTATTACCATCATAATTATTTTTTTGATCGGCAAAGAAAATTTCATTCATCAACTGATAACGTCATCATCAGTTGTTGTTCCAAAGTCCAAACCCTACCGTTTGATCTAATCAAATCATACTGATTGATTATGGTAATATATATACTAGGTGATGTTCACCAATAGAAAGGAGAGAGGTGAGCTACTAGAAGGTTTGGTGGTTAGCAACAAAGATGCCTCCATCCCCAATTTTCAACAGGTAAATTAATTAGAGCGTATTGATTTATCCCTCTTCTAGCTCGCTCTCTAACACATTAATTTCTTGATTATGTTTTCTTCCTTTTTTATAGAAGAAAATACATCTGCTTTGGGGCGAGGACGATCAGATTTTCAGCCTGGAGCATGCCCAGCACATGAAAGTGTAAGTGAAATCGCTCAATCACTTCACACATCTAGCCCATTATATATGATATGAACTTCCAAATTCTGAACACTTTGTATCAAGATAGTCAAAGTTGATTCCCCATGCCCCGGGCCATACCGACGAACTCTTGACTCTCAGTCATTAATATTCTTCTTCTTTGTCATTTTTACCTAACAAAAAACTCTGCTACCGTGGTTGGCATGTTCAAGGATCTACTTACTTCCTAGCTAATGATCCGATGCCTGCAGGGAACTAGGGGAAAAGGCAACATTTGAAGGGATAAAGAAGGCAGGTCACTTGGTTCATCTGGAACGGCCCTGTGCCTATAACAGGTGCCTCAAGCGTTTCTTGGCTTCTTTGAATGCTGCTCTTGAACCCCAGAAATGATCAAATTCACCCCCCCGGCCATAAGCCTCAACCGTGTTTGCCGAAGCATGTATATGTTGCTCATTAATCGTTTGTATTGCAAATTATTGCAGAATTTTAATGCTTGTTATATTTGTGTTCTAAATAAGTGCTCATTGGGGAAAAAAAGTATGGAGCAGGAATTAAGGGTTTAATGAACATGTTCCTAAAACAAGCCACTACTTATGTCACAATCATGACATCACCGTGATTTATATGTACATGCTATAATGGTCTGAATATCTAATTTTACCCTTTTCCTGCAATGTTCTATTTTTTCTGGTCATAACCAGATATCATTTACATAATGGTAACAGAGTTCACTTATACATTGTAAAGTATAAGTGACGCACTAATTAGAACTCCGTCATTATCTAATGTGCCCCCTCAAGCTAAAGGCTGTCCCATGAAAAGTTTTAGCTTTGTCACAGAGAAACACAAAGCGAGTGGAGGACAACCCTTTAGTCATGATATCTGCAATCTGGTCCTTGAATGAAACGAAACGCACTTGTAGTTGGTAGTTGAAGATGGACGTGCGTTCAGTTTGTAGTTGAAGGACGAAGTGAAAAAAAAAATGAATAGTTTAAGGGGTAAGTGTATATTTTACCCGAGAAAAATTTGTGTTTTGTTACATAGAGAGTGAAAAATATGATCATACCATACAATCGCCAAATCATAAATGGAAAGGGAAGAAACAAAATTAGTTGCCACAGTACTTACTTCTCAATTAGAAGGATTTCTAATCAAAAGAAGAAGTAACCATAGAGCATCCAATACCAACATGGACATATCAAAACAAAAAAATAGAGAATGCAAACCTTCATTTTAATAACTCCCAAAATAAATGAGTTAATAAATGAAAACAACTACCCTGAGATTATATACAGGGCCGGCCTTGACAATTCAGGGGCTTAAGACGAAGTTTTAAAATGGAGGCCTTAAAAATGCTAGCTATTTACCCAAAAAAAAAAAAAAGGCTAGCGAAACTAAACATAAGGTCGATAAACACTGTTTCAAAACTACATGCATGCATTTAACTCAGAAAAAATCCCAAAAAATACATTATATTAGAAGAATCAAAAGCATCGATCGTCCATTATCATCACTTAAACATTACTCTTCTTGCAGTTTTAGCAGCAAAGTACTAATCAGGCCCTCACAATCAATCTCTTCCTCCATCTCATTTTCAATGGATAGGATGGCTAGTCCATTTAACATCTCTTGTGACATAGTTGAACGAAGATAAGTCTTAATCAACTTCAATTTTGAAGTGCTTCTTTCTCCGGATGCAACTGTAACGGGAATAGTCAAATAGTATTCTATAAGCGACCCATGCATGCATTTGGAAAACAACCCTCCATCCGTTTCAAATAATTGAGCACTTCAATTGGTTTCGTTGCCTCAATTCTGAAAACAAATCTTTTCCATCAATATCGGAAGTCCCGTCATGCTTCAAAACTTCTACGAGCTTGTCACATGATATCATCAAACATTTGTCGGTTATAGACTTTAACTTCTTCATATCAAACAAAAAACCCCATGCATGTTTCCTCATATTGCTTAAATTGCACGAATTTGCTTTCAAGTGAAGCAAGAGCTTGATCGACAACTCTAAATGATTCTTCACCTGATAAGCTCACCTCTTCACCAATAGTCTCATCGAATTGTTTCTTTCTTCGAATGGCACGCTTCTCATGAAATACGGGCTCGATTTCCATCTTTGATGCAATTTCTTTAGCTTCAGTTATAGCATCCGCCAAACCACTTTCTCTATAGATCCGGAAAAAGTTAATAAGCCCATTCAATTGGTCAATAGCATCATCTATAAGCATGTCTTCCTTTTGCAATGTCTTGCTTACAGAGTTGACAGCAAACAATAGAGTATGTCAAATAACCATGCTAACCAAGAATCCAAAATCTTGGATTTAATATCTTACCAAGGCATCAGCTTCACTCTTTGCACCTGATTTGTCACAAGAATTCGCCAATTCAATTAAAGCATCTCGTATTTCTAGAGCTTGCTACCTTATGGCTTTAACACTTTCTACGCAACTTTCCCAACGTGTTTGTGATAATTGCTTAACGGTGAGACCTTCAACGTTCTCTTTCAAAATTTGCAACCACTTAGGAGAAGCCGAAAACAAACAGTATGTACGTTGTACAACTCCAAAAAAAGATGTAGCTTTATTGCAAGAATTGACCATATCACAAAGCACAAGGTTAAGACTATGGCAACCACATGGCGTGTAGAATGCTCTAGGATTTTCGTCGAGTAGTCTTTGCTGAACACTTTTGTGCTTTCCTTTCAAATTAGAGCCGTTGTCATATCCTTGTCCTCTTACATCACCAATGTCAAGTTGAAGAGTGGCCAAGACTGCTTCAAGTTCCTCAAAAAGTCCAAATCCCGTTGTATCTTCCACCTTCAGAAATTGTAGAAAGAACTCATCCACTTTTTCGGTAAAAGAAGAAATTTATTGATACTCGATAAGGGTACATCGAGAGGAGGGGGAGGGGGGAAGAAGGGGGAGGGGGAAAGGGTCAACAAAAGTTGAAAACCCAACATCAAACGGGCCTAGGCCCGAACATCTGTGGACAGAGCCCAAAAAAGAAAAACAATCCAAATGTTGAGCCCAGCCCACAAAGGGCCAAATCCAGCCCATCATCTAAAGCCAAACCCTTACTCCACCACCGAGCAAGCCGCCAACCACCACGCACAAGATGCCGACCACCATGACGAACACAACCCAGATGCTGCCTGAAATCAAACGGAAACCACGCCGCCGTGCATCCCACACATTCCGGCATCCCAAAAACCACCAAGGATCGCGATTAACCCCCATAGAAGATGACCCAGAACACC
>JAXBDA010008983.1:0-13547 GCA_036023075.1 Gaultheria prostrata
CTCTCTCTCTTCTCTACCACAAACACACTTATACACACACACCACATGTTTTTGAATAATCGCACTCCAAACCCAAAACTCACTTGTGTAAACCAATTAGACCCCGTCATCACAAATAACACTTAACATCTCGATGCTTGGTCATTTATAACACTTCTCATAATTTCTCACATTTCCCCAATATTATTCTTTAAAAAAAATAATAAATTTTTACGGGTCTTTACATGGATTTAGGTTGCATGTGTTTAGTTTTATCAATGTGTTTTGTTGTGTAGGTTTTTATCACTGTGTTTTGTTGTGTAGGATAGATGTAATGGCCTTGCAGGTCTCTCTGCATCTGTGATCGGTTGCATCATTTAACTCTTACTGTACCAGCATTGCTCAGTGATCAATAATATTTTCTCTCTATTCTCGAAAAAAACCAGAGTAATTAACCAAAATATTTGGCAATCTACCATCCGGTTCTGTTCCAATTAGTTTTCAAGTTCAGAACCAGTAACCTAACTAAAATTATCTATTTTTGTTTTTCAGAATTATAAGCAAACCACTTATTCACACCCAAATGGGTGATTCTTACTAAATAAACAAATTGGGTGAATTCCCGAAGTTTTGTGCATTTTTTTATTTTGTGAATTTTTTTTTATTTTTACATCACACTCGTGTATCCCATATGCACAATAACGCATCCCAACCATCCATCTCAGAAATCAATATTTCTGATTTTAAATAAACAACCAACAAAGGAGTTAACCAAAATATTTGGCAAACTATCATCCAATTCTGTTCTAACTATGATTTTAAATAGGGATGACAATTCAACCTGTCCCGTCTCAAACCCGCCTCGCCTCACCATGCCCCGGTTGGGGCGGATATTTATTATTTTTTTTGGGTATAGGGGTAGGGTTAGGGTAGATATCACCCCCTCCCCAATGCAAGCCCCGAACTCGCCTCGAGATTTTTTTGTCCATAAATTTTTTTATTTACATTATTATGTGTCTTTTATCCTTATGATTAGAGTACTCCCACATTATATATCAATTAGTATTTTTTATTTTTCTTATAGATAGTAGATGTTGGTTACATTGTAATTGTTATTTTGTGAACTTTTATTATTTGTCTCACTAATTTTGGAATAGAAAATAAATTTTAAAATATGTGGAAAAAATACGAACGGGGCGGGGTGGGGCGGGTAAACTCATTACCCGATGGAGGTGGGACATGGGTACCCATCTAGTATTACCCGATCAAGTTAGGGGCGGGGGTGGGAATAAATTTTAGGTCGAGATCAGGGTATGGCAAAACCCGCTCCGCCCCGTTGTCATTCCTAATTTTAAAGTTCAAAACCAATAACCTAACCAAAATTATCAATTTTAGTTTTTTCAAAATTATAAGCAGATCACTGATTCACCCCAAATGGGTGATTTCTTACTAAGAAAACAAATTGGGTGAATTCCCGAAGTTTTGTCACCCAATTTGTTTTTTAGTAAGAAATCACCCATTTTGGGTGAATCAGTGATCTGCTTATAATTTTGAAAAAACTAAAATTTCGATTTGTTGACTCCGGATAACCCTTTCTCTCTCGAACTTTCCCTCCCCTCTCTCTCCTTATCCTCCGCTCCCGCCCCCTCCCTTCTTACCCCTTTTCCTTCCCCTTCCCATCCCTCAAATCTCTCCTTACAGTGTATTCCTTCCTTCCATCTGAATCTTTTTCATGTGTTGCTGTCTTGAATCCTTTTGGTTTTGGCTTCGGTCCCTTCTGGTAGTCTCCGGCGGAGGAGTTGATCTGGCTACGGGGGTTTAGTTTGGCGTGGAGATGAAGCACGATGATCCGACAAAGGGCAGCCAGTGGTGTGGCTAATAACAGGAGAGGTTCAAAGTCCGGGGTTTTAAAGTTCGCTTGTTTTTTATTCTCTTTACCTCGATTGCGTTTCCACCAACTAGGTGGTTTCGGTTCCGGTCTGGTTCTCCAGATCCGGTGGGTTGTGGTGGTAGGTGAATAATTCTTATAGGTGTTTTGAGTTCCTAGGGATCTCGGTGATGAGGTTCCAGATTTCATCTTTGCTTTTACGTTGTATGATTTGAACTGGTTTATCCATGATAATTCTCTACTACTAGATCTGGGCCGGTTTCTATGCCGGCACCTAGTGTTGGTCTGCTTGTCAGAAGTGCGAGGAGCCAGTTCGCCTTGTGTGTGCGCTTTGCCATGCTCATGTCCAGATTTTAGTAGTTTTGGTTCTTTTCTATCTTTGCGATGAAATCTTGTAAGTGTCGGATGGCTTTATCTTGAATGAGATGTTGATATGGCTTTTTTAAAAGAAGTTGTTTTGTGGGATTTTTAATTTTGGGAGGAGTAATTATTTCAGTTTGAATTTGGAGGCGGCTATATATACCGTCGCCCGAATGCATTTTAATGGAGTATTTTAACAGTATTTTAATTGTACACCGGAATGAGATTTTAGTTATTGTATGTTTTAATAGTAATACTGAGTCGTCAATGACATATGAATTAATTATAAAATTCAAATTTTCTATTGAGAAATTTTGTGAATGTGATGAGAAACGTGATGGAAAATTTAAAGGTTAGTATATTTTTAGCGTTAATAATTTATTCAATCTGGTTTAGTTAGCGTTATCATATTTTTAGTTCCAACAAGGGCTGGCCCAAGGGTTTGGAGTGCCCAAGGCCTAGCCTAAAAATTGTGCCCTAAGGGTACAACATTTAAATAATTTTTCCAGCGACAATGACAACATGAGAACCCATTTAATTTTTCTTGTGACATGATTGATCGAATGTAAGAATTGATCAATTTCAACTTTGAAAAGCTTCTTTGTCCCGTGGCAACGATAACCGGTATAGTCAAAAGCACTCTATACACATTCGATGATTTTCTTTTGTATTTTCTGGGAAACCTTTTCAAATTTCATTGGATGTTTTGCGGAAAAAGAAAAAACATACCCAAAAAATATTTTTCCCAAGACCTAGTTCAAAAGATGCAGTAGTAATCTTGGACATCAAAATCAAATGGTATGCACAGAAAGCAGCAAACTTGGTTTTTCCATTTGTAAAAGCAATTTTCTGAATCTCAAGAGAAAATGCTACGTATTATTTTTTTCCTGATGTCAGATTTCTAGGTGAAAAGCAAACATTAACAAATGAATTTGAAAGAAGAAAGTATTGAAAATGAAAAACACATAAGGAGTAAGTTTCTTAAAGTGCAGCAATTGAAAACAATTGAAAACAGAGAAGACTTTGTTTTAGTCCCACATCGAGCGGTAAGGAAAGAGGAGAGAGATAGAGTGGTGTATAAAATAGAAGGCCCAAAAAAGTGCTTATTAATCATTGCAATTGATTAGGCCTTTTTTAAAAATCACATTGGGCCCTTTTATTTTCTTTTTTGGGCCAAAAAAGATTCCTACTCAAGCGTATTAGTAAAAATTTGTGGAGTACCCTTATTTTTGGGAGTTGTTTGGATGCCCTAGGCCCAGGCTTAGGCCTTGGGCCTGGGCCGGCCCTGGTTCCAACGATATGGTGCTAATGTTTAGCAATAAAAAATTGAATATTGCATAAAAAATTGAATACAGATTAGTACTCCATTTACTTTTATTTCTATAGATGGGGACGGTACCCAAGAACCAATCCCCCATCCAGGGCGAGAATTGAATATCCAGAAAAATCTTTGACTAGAATCGCATTCCATACCCACGCCCCATAATATTGAAAAAAAAAAAAAAAACCCCTTAAAGTAGGAAATGTCGGAAACACCCCTCCTTAGACACCTCCCAAACTCAAAGTCCATAAGTTTAACAAAAATTCGATGTGTACGTACGCCGCCAGACGTACACAATATGTAGAGACGATGCATTTTGATCGTCCGTGCGTGTTTTTAACGGTCCGAATTTTTTAAAAACTCTTTCATATAAGAGTTAACTCTTCCGAGTTTTCTTAAAGTCCAAACCGTCGATTTCTTAAATAGACGATCCAAATGCGTTTGTGCGTGGCCGGATCCTAGATTCCAAGGTTTTTCATCACTAAATGCCAGAGTTTCCTTCACGGCTTCACCGCCAAGAATTGGTTGAGTGGAGACTCTCCTGCCTGCCTTGTGATCTCCCTCCACTCGGAAGCCTGAAGGTTCGATTCTATTTTCGGACCAAAACCCTGTATTTCATTCGTCGGCACATATTGCGTATACATATCACAATATATATACACCCATATGTAAACACAGTCCGTCTGTTGTTTAGTTGGGTCTCTGTTGTTTGCAGACTGTGTTCTGATGATCGTATAGATTCTGGCATCTTTCTCGTGTACGTATAATTTGATGGTTTGTGCGACAATGCAGGCATCTTAATAAGTGGAAACTTAAACCTTTTGTTCGTTGTTTTTAATGCTGGTTTGATCATTCTGTTATTTGGGTTTGTTTATTTCCAATTGACATGATCATCTGTTGCTTTTGACGCAGATTTTCAGAGGTTTTATTGTGGGTGCTATCAAACAATCTTCAATCATGGTATGTTTTTTCCCGATCAGTTATTTTGCTGTTCTTTTCTTAGGATACAGTTAATCCCATAAAGATTTTGAGCCCATGGATTGGCAATTTAAGTTCTTTATGTTGAATTTAAACTGGAGATATTAGATCGCTAATATGATTTCAGACTGAAGTACAAACTAGGGTTTTGCTTGTGGGGTGGATGGGGTACGTTGGTTTAGTACACAACAGAGTGTGAATTCTCATAGCATGTGGCTATCCCTGAAATTTTTATATGAAAAAATAAAAATACTATGTGTGGAACTGAATCAAAGAAGCTTAGGTTTCACATGACCAAAAGAAGTGTAAAATTCAGTTTCACTTGAGCAGGCTGAGCTCAATTAATTGCTACATGCTGTTTTGGATTTATATTTTAAGCTGTTGGTATACATTTGTTATTGATCTTAGCAACTGGTTAACATAATGTTTGATTTTATGATTGATTTAAATTGACTCATGGTACTGTTTGTTTGTTGATTGCAGTATGATGAAGGCTATGGTGTCAACGGTTCAACCTTTGAACAGAGTTACCGATGCTACCCAGTCTCTTTTATCGATAAGGTAATGTACTCTCTCTCTACAGCTTTTATCTGCAGAACCAATTTGGTTGAATGAAATAGGAAATGTTCCCCATCACCCCTTGCATGTTAGGACTTGGCAACTTGGCATTGTAAGACTGGATTAACCCTTGTGAGTCGTGACTACGAATGGCATTAATTATTTCCTCAAATGTTAAAAGAGGCCATTGAGGACATCACCTTAGGTTCGAGCTATGCATTGCTGTGTTGATTATATTTTCTCCATTATACTGATAGCAAACTTGAATTTCGCATTTCAGTAATGTCTAGTTTTTTCTCTCCCACTCATATTTTAGTTCTGAATCTTTGCAGTCACATCTGGAAAATGGCGATAAAAGTATGTTCACTTGCTTGACTAAATATCTGCAATACTGCCCCGTCATTGATTTCTTCTTATTAGAAATATAAAACATGGCTTCAGTTTTTTCTAACATTTTTCGCTACTGTCTCCAGTCATAATGCCTCCCTCAGCTCTTGATCGTCTTGGTATGTACTATGTGGATCTTTCTCCTCATAGCACCTTTCTTTGCAGTTGTCCGCTTTCTAGTGCATTCGGGTTTCATTGGGATCACTACTTTAATCCAGAGATCTAATTTTTTCTGGCAGCATATTTGCAAATCGACTATCCAATGGTGTTCGAACTTAATAACCCTTCTGCAGGAAAAATTACTCACTGCGGGGTGCTAGAATTCACTGCAGATGAGGGTCTGATATACTTGCCATACTGGGTAAGTTGTACAAACTTCGCGCTACTTAATTTACTACTTATTTTCTGAGCTTGTTCTTACCGTTATGTTTCCAGATGATGGAAAACATGGTCTTACAAGAAGGAGAAGTTGTGCATATCAGGAATGCCAGCTTGTCAAAGGGGACTTATGTGAAACTGCAGCCTCACACCAAAGACTTCATAGATTTAGCCAACCCAAAAGCCATGTTAGTTGATTGCTTTGGCACATATCTTTCTTTTAGCAACAATCTTCTTGAATGTTTTACCTGTGGTAATTTTATTGGGTTCTTTAATTTCGCAGCCTGGAGACAACGCTTAGGAACTATTCTTGTTTGACAACTGGCGACACCATCGTGGTTGCTTATAACAACAAGAGATACTACATTGACATAGTAGAGACAAAGCCTTCCTTTGGGATAAGTATCATTGAAACTGACTGTGAGGTGGACTTCGCCCCTCCTCTTGATTATAAAGAACCTGAAAAACCTGCACGATCTACTCCGTCAAAGAAGACACCACCAGAAGGTTTTCTTTGATTTGCTTGTTTATTTTGTTTCCGTTGATCTTATCTGTGATGTTTGAACTTCGATCTTATTTATTCATCGGATAATAACTTTTGGATTTTCAGTTCAAGAAGAAGAGCCAGCCAAGAAGATAGCCAAAGTCAGTGCTTTCACCGGCTCAGCAAGACGACTGGATGGAAAAGGCTCAGTAGAATCGGTTCCAGAAGTTCCATCTCCCATGCTCAAACAGCACCAACCAAAGGCGACCAATGGGGCGAATGTTTCTGCGTCCTCGAGCTCTTCACGTCAACATCCTGGGAAGCTTGTTTTTGGTTCAAATTCGGACCAACCTCCAAATGGAAAACCAAAAGTATGTCTCAGTTTGACGAATGCCCCCCTTGCAAATTTTTTTATCGTTGTTGTTGTGACCGCGAAACATTTTCGATAATGTAAGGTAATGGCGCCAGTATGATTTGAATGACTGATTGTATATTCTTTTGCTTTTAGGCTACTTCAAAGGAGAGCGGTCAAGAATTATCAAAGAAGGAAGAAGAGCCGAAGTTCCAGGCATTCACTGGGAAGAAGTATTCATTGAAAGGCTGATCCTGAATATTTTCTTCGTTTACATTTTAGTTCTCACATATCTTGTTGAAAAATTTAATGGGTGAGAACCACTGAAGTGATGGAAGGGGGTGAGCGTAATTCTCGAGTCTCTAACCCTTTTCAAGCTTTTGCTGCTATGATGTGTTTATGTAAATCCATTTTTATGATTCATTATTTAAGAATCTTTAGTAACATACTCTTGGACAAATTTAGTCTCTAGAGCTGGTGGTGTTGCTTTTGTTTAGCTGAAATTCTCAGGGATTTAACCGCTCCCCATTCTTGTGTACATCCTGAAACACATGGGTAAATATTAGCTTGTTTTGAGTGCTTTTTTTTTTTTCCGGTGCTTTTGTTTTCATGAATTTGTATCTGAATTCATTTTTATGAATGCAGTTAGTAAGTTATATTGAGCGACAGGATGCAGGTCTCATTTTAATTGCCTGAAAGTTAATGGATCCAAGATATAGAAGCCGCTAAATATACTGCAACCCTATAAGTTAAGTTTCATACCAGCAGGTAGAAGACTGAGTAGGTAATCTGTTGCCAGAAAGAGAAGTCCAGGGATGAAACAGTAAATGCAACTGCAATAATTGTTAATGACATATTCAATTTGTTTGTGCTGAAGCCAAGAAGAGGCCCAAATTAGGTCTTGTAAACCGTTTGTATTGTACTGATTGGTCTTGATTGTTCAATTAGCTCTAAGCCATGTGTATTCATTGGTTGCATAAGTTGAATCAACACCTTTTCAGACCTGTTTTTAAGTAAACAGCTTCGAGGCCAAACCATTGATCCAGCACCCTAACTGATTGTACCAAAGAAATTGGTACAGCACCTTAGTACACAATGTTGGGTTATTTTCAACCTAATCTTTTTTGTCCTCGTTGCTTGAGTTCACCAGTTAATAATTTAAACTATAGACATGCATATTTTCAATCGATCAAATAAGTTTAGCAATATAACAAAAAACTGATTATTCGTACTCAAGTTGCAGTGCAAAGAATCTTTGAAATACAAGATCACCAAAAGGGGAATGAAGAGGATTCAGTTCGTTTGATTAACAATCAAGAACCATGCCCCAAATGTTATGTTGAGACCACCTTCGGTTTTATGGGTGATGGCTCATGATTTTCTGTTGTCCGACCCTCCAAAGTTTGTGCCCCATTCTCACCTTCAACTCTTTTTTGCCCGGCAAAAGAAAATTTATAATCTTGAACACAAAGGAAAAGATTAAAGGAACTTGAGCACACCGGCATAAAATGCCACCCGAGACCAACTCCTAAGATGGTAACAAGTTGGTTTGGTTTCTTGCCATCTTAGGAGTTGGTCTTGGGTGGCATTTTATGCCAGTGTGCTCAGGTTTCTTTAATCTTTTACTTTGTGTTCAAGCTTTTAAATTTTCTTTTGCCGAGCAAAAAAAAAAAAGTTGAAGGTGAGAAGGGGGGACAAACTTTGGAGGGTCGGACAACTGAAAATCATGAGCCAACACCCACAAAACCAAAGGTGGTCTCAACGTAACATTTGGGGTATGGTTCCTGATTGTTAATCAAACGAACTGAATCCTCTTCATTCCCCATTTTGGTGATCTTTTATTTCAACTTGGATACCTAGCTTGAACCTTCTACTTGGAGCCCTAGGTTGAACCTTCAACTTGGAACCCTAGCTTGAACCTATCATAATTTGTCACTTCACCTGCCTTGAATGGCCTCTCACCCAAAACTCGGACCAAATCATCCTGGTGCAGGACTTCTTTTTCCAGCAACAGCTCTGCTATCTGGGCAACTTGTTCTTTACGTTCCTCTATCAATCGCACTGTGCACATGTATGCCTTGGCAACCCAGTCTCTCACTTCAGTATCAATAATTGCCCCGGTCTTGCTGCTGTAAGGCTTTCTTGTCTCAAATGCATCATCCGTTTGGGGGAAGGAAAGGAGGCCCACCTTCTCACTGAAGCCATAGACTGCTACTTGTGCGTACGTCATTTTTGTTACTTTCTCCAAGTCGTTTTGGGCTCCTGTTGAAATTTTCCCCAACAAAACCTACATTCCAAAACAAAATCCGTAGCATCATCACCACAAGATCGGAAAGCTGAAAAAACAATTGAACTTGCAGCAATTCGTGTAGCTCAGAAACTCGTTTCATTGGCAAATAAACGAGACAAGATGGTAATTATATTAGCTACCTGTTCAGCTGCCCGCCCACCAAGGGTCATGCATGTCATGTCAAAGAGCTGCTCCTTTGTCATGAGAAGGTTTTCATTAGGAACATATTGGGCAAACCCAAGCGCTGCAGTACCACGGGGAACTATGGTAACTTTCAGAAGCGGTTCTGCATGTTCCAAAAACCATCCTGCAACAGCGTGACCTGATTCATGGTAAGCCACAGTGCGGCGTTCAAGCTTGCTTATCACCTGCTTAACACGGGTATTAAGAGGTCTCGATAAGTACGTTGAGAAGGAATCAACGAAAGAACAGGCTCAAAATTCACAATCTGTGGTTGCAAATTCCAGAAAACCACTAAACAATATCTGTTGCATGCATGCATGCATATCGATAGATATTTATGGTTGGCAAAACTAATCAGTGGAATCAATTATGAAACAATGCAATGGGAAAAACCATTCAGTGGAGTGAATGGTCAAACACCAAAATCACAGAAATATAGGAAAACTGGTCATACTAGTAAAGCATCTTAGAAATGAGATATAGTAGTGATTTACCTTGTTCTTCTTCTCCAAACCACCAATGATCCTATCTATAGCTGCCTCGAAGTTTTCCATCGTAACACGTGTTCCCTCACTCCTTGCCGCAATTAAAGCAGCCTCATTACAAACATTTGCAATATCCGCTCCTGCAAACCCAGGAGTAAGGGCTGCCAGTCTCTGAGAGTAATACAACGGTTTATTATCAATCTTGATCTTCTTCAGATAGATCTGAAATATCTGCTCACGGCCGTTGATATCAGGTACATCAATGGCAACTTGTCTATCAAATCGTCCGGGTCTCAACAGAGCTTTGTCTAAAATATCAGGCCTATTAGTGCCAGCAAGGACAACAACTCCTGAAGTGGTTCCAAAGCCATCCATTTCTACAAGCAACTGGTTTAAAGTACTTTCGCGTTCGTCATGGGCACTTGAGAAGCCTCCGCGTCCCCTTGCTCTACCAATTGCATCTATCTCATCAATAAATATTATGCTAGGTGCACAGTGCCGTGCTTCATCAAATAAAGCTCTCACCCTTGATGGTCCAACACCCACATACATCTCCACGAAATCTGAACCAGATATAGAAAGGAAAGGCACACCGGATTCCCCAGCAGTTGTTTTTGCCAATAAAGTTTTACCCGTGCCAGGAGGACCCACCAAAAGCGCACCTTTTGGAATTTTCGCTCCCAATTCCTCATACTTTTTGGGGTTTTTGAGGAAGTGCACGAACTCCATGATTTCCTGCTTTGCTTCGTCACAGCCAGCAACATCGTTGAAAAACACCTAGGTTGACAACGGACAATGGGAAGAGTTTATTGAGCAAAATTTAGAATAGCTTGAACATAACTAACAAGGATATTTGAGAAGCAGAATTATTGATCAGGGAAAGGATATCTAACCTTGTTTTTCCCATTCTTATCTACTTTTGTAATGTGGGCTTTTCCTACGGTGAATATTCCACCGGCACCGTTTCCACCTCTTCCTCGGATGCCTAGTCCGCCTTGGATTTTGTGTCCCAGGAACCAAAGGGTTCCCAGAAGCAAGATTGTCGGTACAAATTTCATCAACTCTTGGTACCAAACCAATTCAGAAGTATAGGTAACGGGAACAAAATCATGGTGGTCTATCCCTAACGCTTTCTGTGCTTCATCCAACCTCTCTTCAAAAGTTTCAGAACTTCCAATATTGAAGTAATATTTATACAGGCTCTTGTTCCCTATTGCAGGGGTACCATTAGCATGTCCTTGGAGAACAGGTCCCTCAACATCATCATCACTTGTTTGACTGTGTGGTGAGCTCCTTACATATACTTTTGCAACTGACTTATTTGAAACAATTATGTGGTCCACTAAACCTGGTTCCAGAAGCTTGTTTTTGAACTCTTGGAAACTTATCTGCAAGCAAACACATTCGCAAGTTGAAGACCAAAACAGCAACTTTGGCAAAATGTTAAGTCCACTCTACTATTAAAGACAACCTAACAAAAATACATGTGATGAGCATTGTAAACTAAGTGACTTCTTTATAATTTGATCTCACTTCAGTTAGCCACTAAGAAAACATGTAACGACTTGGAAGGCAATGAGATATGGAACCGCACCCTCAAGGCATGAAATACCACTCCAGGATTGAAGTTAACTCCGTTGTACCAAAAAAAAAAAAAGGCATGTGATACCACGGATAATTGTTGAGCACTGTCTCCTTTGAGCCTCATCCTGCATGTTAATCCTTAACCCCTGGCAACCATGTTGTCCCTCGGAGGATATTTTAGGCCTAAAGGTTTGGGCTTAACAATTAGCTTACGCCCTGTTATCTCCAGTAAGGCAAACTCAATAACTATTATTTGTTATTTCAGATAAATAAAATAAACATGCTGTATTTGTTTCAACAAAAACGTTTTCAATACAGTTTCCTATTTATAATATGGTATATCTGTATAGTTTTAAATAAGTAACTCTCACCAGAACCCTGAAAGCTATTATGCAAACTTAAATTCCTAGACAACCTTCCTATTAAGGATCTTGTATTCCCCGTTAGTTCCATTGAAATTGCATTAAATTCCGGATAGTACACTAGTAACAATATTTGTTGATACAATCATTTTCAGTCATCGTTTCTTTATGAAACTCATTCTTTCCCGCGTGTTAGTTTACCGAACATATAGTCAAAGAAACGGTTTTAACCATATGCTTACCAAGCCCTTTTTTCCTAATGAGGATATTTGAAAACAGATTGAGTTTTCATAGCTGTCACTACTCCCTTTCTTCTTTGCATACTTTGTATTGCATGTCATTATGTCAATGAACAAAACTAAGTATTGAAATGTACTCAAACATATAATGTACCTGTTGCAGGTCGCGAGGACCAAAAGAAAATGATGAAAGAACCAGCCCAATCACCAATATGGGAATCACTAGAGTTTGAAAGTGGTTAAGGATTAATTCCTTAAACTTGCCATAGCCATCATCTGAAAACAAACGAATTTCCCGATAGTATTCATTACTGGGAACATTAAGCGAATGAATGCAACAGCGTGTCCGTCACCAAAAGAGCACATTTGTGCAACCCGATAACACACTTGCCAATAAGAGACTCTTTTAGGTTTGATCAGAACTCATATATTTTACAAAATTGAGGCATTAGAGACAGTCTATCATAAACACCCCTAAACACCACTGAAGAGGGAGATGAAAGGCAACAGTTGATCAACAAATTCTTTCTGGTGATCAAAATCCTAATCGACCTCAACCCAGAGCACGAGATCCCCTTTCCACCTAATGATTACTATATCTACCTATATATGAATTGGAAGCATTGTGCCACAGCTTATTTTCATATCCAAAATCACCAGTTTGGCCGAGGGGAAATAATTTTCACTCCTTTTTCAACCAACTGCCCTTCATTTTTCTGTTTTTATTCGTGTAAATTACAATTAATGTTACATTTTTCATGTGTGTAAAAAAGAACATGTCAAAGATACTATTGCAGTTCTACACGTAGGGAAAAAGTGCGAGTGCTAAGCTCAACGCATGGTAATTTTTAGTTGAAAAATATATAGTGAGACTTCATGGATTATGTTTGTGAGACCCTATCCAAAATCAAGTATACCGCTCCGTACACAATTATTTTTTAACATCTCAGTACACATAATTAAACAACATGGATAGCAAAACAATGGCAAGATTGTAACAAAAGCTTGAGAAACAGAGGATAACTTAAAGGTCTTAAACGTTTTGTGAATAATGCCAACTCACCTTCTGGCCCGGGTTTTTTGTCATTTCCTTTCGGAATTTCCATCTTCTTTTTTGGATAATAATTCTCATAATCTGCAAAAGTATCATCCAGAGATTAATAGAAAAAAAAGAAAAAAGAGAGTCATGTATCCATGCATAAATGATAAACCCAATAGAAGAAAAAGATGACAAACCAAGTGGAGTAGAAAAATTCTTACTTTTCTTTTTGGGAGGTTGACTACAGAAATATCTACGAAGCCGAGGATTTGCAAGCACGTTATTCAAGTTGGATAAATACGTCTTTGACAATGCGTCTTTGTTAGACCTTATTGAAGTTAAATACCCCCTCAAACACCCAAGTTTCTCATCAAATCGACTGATACATGTATCTACATCCCGATCACAAATCCCGATCTCCCGCCATTACCACCATTCACCACATTCTTGTTGGGGTGCTAGATTAAATTTGGGAGAATTTGAACAAATGGAGTGTGAATTGGTAATAAAGGAGTGAAAGTTGAAGGCAATTGGAATGCTTTTTTTTATTCAGACAAAATGAGTACAACATGGCTCTATTTATAGAGCTCCATAGATTCTAGAAACCTTCTAGAAAACTCTTGATCTTGCACATGTTTTACATGTGCTTATTATCATCCCATAGTCTAGACTATTCTAGA
>JAXBDA010008984.1:0-13544 GCA_036023075.1 Gaultheria prostrata
ACATCGCCTTCTCCGGTTGCTAACTAGGCCGTCGGAGTGCCATCCCGGGCAACCACCGTCCGGGCTAGGCACTAACGCGGTTGTTCAGTGTGCAGGTTGCTTGCTTTGCCCAGCGGCCAGGATCACGACGAGGCCGCAGCCTCTCCCCCTTGCTTTCAACGTCCAGGGCGGTCCAAAGGGGTCACTCCGGGAAGACTCCCCCCACAGTAACCTACCAAAAAATACATAGCAAGTACCAAATCCATACGAAACAAGAACAAAAATCATATGTGACAGGGCGTACCGTATAGCTCCTTGAAACTAATTAGTAATAGCAAAAACAATTACATCGTGTTCTTAATTTCTTTCGTATGTGCCTGGCATTTTTTATTTTGCCGATAAACAAAAAACAAGTTTTGTTAATTTTGGCAGAATACAAGGTCAATACCTCATACCATGAAGGTTGAAACCCACCGACTAAAATTTTTGTCTAATGATTTCATTGAAGAAGCAAACCATATAATTGCATCGTATGGAATTAATTAACAAATTGTAGAGGACATCGATATCTTCTGCGCGCATCACGTTTTCCGTGTTGCACTCCATTGAATAAAAAAGTGACATCGCGTGTGTCTAATCTCTAATTAGATAAAAAAAAAAAACACTTTTGTAATTTTGGCAGAATACAAGGTCGATCGGTGGATCTAAATTATAATCATCGACCATGAGGGTTGAAGCCCACGGACTAAATTTCCGTCTTATATATGATTTCTTGAAAGAAGCAAACCAATAATTGCATCGTATGGAATTAATTAACAGATTGGAGTGGGTATCAATATCTTCGGCGTCCATCACGTTTTCCGTGTTGCACTCCATTGAATAAAAAAGAGACATCGCGTGTGCTTGACCCTAATTTTTTTAAAACAGGAAATTCTTTATTATCCTCCGCCTTATTTAGAATATATACTAATCCAGTTTTATAATAGAAATACATAACACCACCTTGGGGTTTGGCCTAATGTTCATGTAGCGCTCCACTGGAGTGTGACGTCCTTTGTTCAACTCCTATTGATAGAAGGTTAGGCATCGTAGTAATCAAACAAATACTAAGAGTAATATACTAGCATCTGATTGTCTATTGTTTGGAAAATAAGAGTATTACTAAAAATACTCCCTCGTCCCATATTTGTTTTTCTATTTTTTTTTATTATCATTTTTCACTATTAAAAGAATAAAGATTTGAGGTTTATAATTTTTCAAAGTTTTTGATACTAAATTAAAAAACTATCTGAGATTTTTAAGTTGGTGTGAAGAACAAAATCAAAACATGTTGCAAATAAATGTTTTATTTATTATCCTAAAATTTTACAAATGTTGAAAAGAGATAATTAACAATAAGGGATGGAGGTGTGTCAAAAAAACCCGTAACCTCCATTAATAAAAGGGTTATTTACCTAGACACCCCCTAAACTATTTCGCTTTTCGTGAGACACCCCTAAATTATTTTTTCTGCGACGACACCCCTTCAACTTCCAAAAAATTTACCCCAAAACCCCTTCCTTAGCCTTCTGTCTCCAAAACTCAAGATTCGGGGTCATGTTTTGATAATCCAACCTGTTCAAGTTGCTTAAAACATGTTTCTAAGGGTACTCGCAAGAAATTAGCTAAAAAAATGACCGGGAAGTGCTTGATCCAAAGAGTTTTTCATAAATACATATATGTTTGGATCAAGCACATACCGTTTATTTTATTTTTTTGCCGATTTCTGGCGAGTACCCTTAAAAACATGTTTTAAACAACTTGAACGGTTTGGATCATCAAAACATGACCCCGAACCTTGAGTTTTGGAGACGGAAGGCTAAGGAAGGGGTTTTGGGGTAAACTTTTTGGAAGTTGAGGGGGTGTCGTCGTAGGAAAATTAGTTTAGGGGGTGTTTTACGAAAAGCGAAATAGTTTAGGGGGTGTCGTCGAAGGAAAATTAGTTTGGACTTAGTCAATTGATTTCTTAATCTTTTTGCTCATTAACTAATTTCTTAATCTAGTACTTTATTACATGGCCCGATTTCTTCACTAATTACTAGTATTCTATTTTTTTTTGGTTGGTTAATTTTAGTGAGTTTTGGTGATTTTAACTGAACTTTTTTAAAGATAGTTATGGGTTAACTTATCGATGGAGTAATTTTTAAGTACTTTAAATTGTTTATGAAGATGATATCTCAATTTCAGGAGAACCGTGATTAAAAACCGAAACTGAACCATATTGAAATAGTTTGGATTGGTTTGGTTCTCCAAATTCATAATCCGTAGGTAATGGTTTGGTTCTTGGTTTATTATAAATCGGACTAGTCCGGTCCATGCTCACCCTTAGAGCTTTTGGTTGAATATTATTTTAGCAATACAGTCATTTCTATCTTGCGCATCCCAGGTGCTTCGAGCGAAGCTTTGCGCTGCGTTCAGTCATCTGTGATTGAACCAAGGATTGAGGCAGATCAGAATTAGGATGTCAAATAGAGATTGGATTCTTCAACTTGAAAATCAGCAGCTACATGGTGCAAGCTTTGATCAGTTTGTCCGTGCTCTTGACTTACAATGTTTGAACTATATTTGGTCGATGGACGGAAAAATCCTGCACTTTTCATTGATGAATAATGTTAAGGAATGGTCAATATATTTGATCTAGCTGTTTCAAAGGAAGAAACCTTTGTATCTTCGGACCTGGGGTTGCTGATGTGCAGCTTGTGCACAGAATCACAAGGCGGCAGTTTCCATTCAAATATGCTTTGCAATGACAATCAACAAAGCTCAAGGTCAAACTCTAAATACAGTGGGAATGATTGCGCGGGAACTCCTTTATGGAATAGAGATAGGAATAGTTCTATTAATCTTTCTATTAGTGGTCAAAATAGCAGTCTTAGGGCCATCCTTTTTGTTTAAGATACTCGACAAGATCCTCGAGAGAGAGTAACTAAAGCGGGACTTTTTGTGGATTTATGATCATACCAACATAGGTATATGTAGACACCCCAATTTTGATGACTTGTGCATCCCCGATGATGAAAGAGCACGCGAAATATGCCTCGGAACGGTCCCTCGAGTCAAAAGGGTCAAAAAGCCAAAATCCCAAGAATACATGAACCGTACGGCCTTCTTCTTAGGACCGCACGGTCCAAAAATCCTTTGACACCGTACGGCACCACCTTGCACACCGCACGGTGTCCTTGTCACATCTCCCTGATTCCCGGGTTGCCCAGCAGCTCAATTCGATCGCGTAATACGGTGAAGCCTACCCGTAGCCCATCATTTTGCATATGAATCTCAATCAAGGGAAGAGAGTACGGCACATCGCCGTCTATATAATACGAGCTCCATCAAACAGGCTCGGGACCGAAGATTTTTGAAAGTGAAAAATTGCCTCTCTCACTGAAACAAGTTGCCATATCCAGTCATTTTCCAAATCGTTATTACCCTTCCCAAAATCATTCAAAAACCCATACTTGGGGTCTACCAAGTGTTGCAAACCGAAAGTTCGTTCCCGTTCCGAAGGTATACTAAGTATTTTGATCGATCTCTACACTTCTGAGGGGAGGTTTTTAGGTTTTGGGTGGTTCCATACCTTCTCTAAGCCTAGCAAAACCAAGTTCTTTTAACAAACTTTGCAGCCCGTGGGTTGTTCTCATCTCTGGAAGTAATGCCGTGAACATTTTCGATATGTTCCACGACGTTAACTTTGGTAAGAGATACATGACGAATCTTTCAAAAGGATTTCCAAGTGAAAAATGCAACCTTTTACAATAACAAAGCATCCTTCCTTTTTCCCTGATCAGAAAATAAATTTTGAAAAACGTTTACACAGTGACACCGTGCGGTGTCACTTTTCAAACCGTGCGGTACCATTTGGCACGCCGTACAGCGTCAGAGGAGAAACTGAATTTCAATGCTCTGTTTCTAAAACCATAATCTGTTTTCTTATAACTTGTAATCATTTTATTACGGTTTCCCCCTTTAGCTTTTAATTCCTGTTATTACGTCCCCCTCTTTTATTATTTTATGTCTTGTGCGATTTATCATTTTTATCTGTCTCTTTAAATGCATATTTTCCTTTTATTTATATAAATTGTTTACGTGAATAAAAGTTTTCAATAAAATCTTTTCAGAAAAATCCCACAAATATTTAGTAAAGACCGGAAAATTCCGGGCACGCGGGGTGCATTTTTCAAAGAAAACCTTCCTCGCGGGTAACCTGGCTCCCGAACCCAAATCTCTATTTTTCGCAGATCAAACCCTTTTTCAGCGGCACGAAGAGTCATATTTATTTTTCTAAACGGTTCCTCGGGTACCTAACATTTTCCAAAAATTAAACCCCGAGTGGCAACTCTAAAATTTTTTCTTTCTCCCTAAGTTCGCCCTTTTTTAAAAAAAAAACAACAAAAGCGTGGCACCGTCCACAGTATACTAAAATATTATATACCCACAACTTTTGGATGAGGCCAATTGTGAGTAGATCTTTTGCCACAGAATTATATACTAAATAGTCAATTTATAATTATAGAATGCATTGTACATAGACATCTTCTCCATTGATATGACTGCATCACAGGTGAACTATGAAATTAACTTTATCGTGCAACTGCAATAAGAAAAGCTAAGTACCCTGAATAGTGTCCTAAATGTACCCAAAAAAATCAAATGAGTGGTTCAGATTTAATCCCAAGTGAATCTAAGCCACTCATTTAATTTTTCTAGGTAAATTCTGGGCATTGTTTCTGTGTACGTAGCACTGCTAAACTGCAATGCCTCATTCCTGTTTTAAAAAAATCTATTGCAGGACAGAAAGGGAAAATTTAAAAAAAAAATCCCAAACTTTGCCCTGAATATCAAAAAACCTCCCAAACTTTCATAAAACTCAAAATTACTCCCAAACTTCTATCCCGTTAATCAAATACACTCCCACCGTCTCAATCTGTCAAGCCACTAACGGGAATCGATGACATGGACAAGAACGGACGTTAGAGGGTTCATTTTGGAGGGAGATGTAGCACGTGACACTCACGCACCCCAAACCCTACCCGTTAAACACCTTTTTCACTTCCTTCTCTCTCACTTTTTTACTCTCTAGAGACAAAACGACGATAAACTAGGGCTCCACCATGGGCAATTTAAAGCATTAACTGGGAATCTATTACAAATCGAAGGGATTAACGTGGTAATTAATCCTGCTCATCGAAGATGGTTTGGCGTGTTAGAGAACGTGGTGGTCCTCCTCTGTACGGTAAAGCTCCAACCTTTCTGTTTGTCTTTTTCGTAGGATTCAATTCTTTAATCACTCAAGTGCAAAGTCTAGTGTTGCCCGAGCACCACATCTAGGCTTGTCTAATGTCTGTGTTTGCATAAAATTGAAGAGATGGCCATAACATCATAAACTAAAATTACAACCACCAAGTTTCCATAACATTACATTTATTCCATTAGGTCTCCAAGTCTCCAAAATAGTACATTCAAAACAGGGCATTACCAGCACCGTCCCATCCATAGTAGGGGATCAAACCAACATACACAAAAAATAAAAATTACAACCATTACCTAAGAAAACCCAACACCATCTATCACACACACCTAGCTAGCCAAGTTAAAATCATTGATTCATTCAAGTGGAAAAACAATTTTTCCCAAACACCACAGCTGCAAGTATCATCAACGTTGCAGCTAGTAACATCTTCCTCTCTCTAGCCTTGCGGTTTTCAAGCTCATCCTCCATTGCATTGATTCTCCTTAAAAGCCCTGGGATAATCTGAACAGACCTTCGACACATGGGTGGATCCTGCCAAACAAGCCCTTCGCACCTTCTGGGGCATTTCCAAAACCTCCTACCTGGGTTCTTATCAATCCAAGAAGTCTTCAGCACCTTCTGGTCTCCGCAAATAATGCACAGATTTTCGTCGTCCACTAAGATTGGCCTCTCATTCGTCATGCTACCACTGGCGTTCATTGTGAGATGAGATAGGAGATAGGGTTTAGATGAATGAGGTGAGGGAGAAGGGAGAAGGGAGGAGATATGGTGGACAAGGAAAAAGGAGGGAGGATTACGTCTGATGAATGAGGTGAGGGAGAATGGAGCCCTAGATCAGAGAAAAGGTGAGAGAAAAGAGGGTTAGATATAGCTTTAAGGGGTTAGGGGCATTTTCCATTTCCCTCCAAGATGAATGAGGTGAGGGAGAAGGGAGGAGATATGGTGGACAAGGAAAAAGGAGGGAGGATTACGTCTGATGAATGAGGTGAGGGAGAATGGAGCCCTAGATCAGAGAAAAGGTGAGAGAAAAGAGGGTTAGATATAGCTTTAAGGGGTTAGGGGCATGTTCCATTTCCCTCCAAAAAGTCGCCTCTAACGTAAAAAAAAACCCTCTGTTATTGTCCATGTCATCGATTCCCGTAAGTGGCTTGACGGATTGAGACGGTGGGGGTGTATTTGATTAACGTAATAGAAGTTTGGGAGTAATTTTGAGTTTTATGAAAGTTTGGGAGGTTTATTGATATTCAGGGCAAAGTTTGGGGGGTTTTTTAAAATTTTCCCGGACAGAAATGGCTCCCAGTATCCTGTCAACCAAAGAAATCAAGCTCGATTGTAAATACTACAAGTGTCTTCCTAAGTTGATGGGCAAAACAGAAACGGTCTACCAAAGGCTAGTTCTTCAGGATAAAGAGGTAACAATATCAATACTTACGCAAACTATATTACTTGTCTATTCGGGGCAAAGATTTAATCATAAAACATTTTCATCTATTCAATAGGGCAACAAAATCCAAGAGACAATTTTTTGAAAGCACAATTTTTGCCCCTATCTGCGCGCTGGCAGGTAGGGGCAACTCTTTGAGATTCGTTATGCTTGCTTCCGCCTATCGCCGCATTCTATTTATTGCATGCCAGTTATCGATTTCGCTTTTCCAATAGTACGAATCACTGCGCTTGATAGAGTAAGGACAGATAGACCATTAGCGAATGCTTGATAAGAAAGATGCATGCACAGACAAACAAGCGTGTAGCCACAAACAGAAGGATATCTAGACTAAAAGGGGAGGACCTTATTGAGCATGGCATTTCCTATGCCGCTAATTTATCAGCGGCATAGGAACCACAGGGCCCCCTACTAGAAAGGAAAATGGATGTGGGTTGTGCGCCAGATGAAAAAACCTTTTCCCTTCCATTTTTAATAAAAAGAAGGTTAGCTTCATAGCTCCAACCTAGTAAAGGGGCGTTGTGATGCCCTTTGTATAGGTTGAGTTGTTGGATACGGGATCCTCGTAGTAGGCTGGACCAACATCCAGCCGAGAGAGGGCAGTCTTTAGCAACAACAGGTTGGGAAAGCAAGAGAATGCTTCGCGTTTTCTTATCTTCTTCCCGCCCTAGGAGTAGGAGTAGCACAAAAAGCGGGATTAGCATTATTGACCCCAATGATAAACCACTAACACCTTCCTCGTCGGGCTCCGTGCACTGGAAAACGCTAACGGGACAGGAAATTAGCAACTAGTTAGAAAGCTCAAATAAGGTATTGAGGGGGCAATGACTGTCAGGTGCGAAGAAATTACCCCTATTTGGTTAACTAAGAGTTCATTCCTGCTCCTAAGAATAAAAGATCTTTCTCTCCTCCGCAACTAGCCGACTTTCCCTACCTTTACTGGACCTGGGCTTCCGCCAAGCTGCACTACGTAGCCTTATTGTTTGGACATTAAGTCGAGCCGTAGTTCTCCTCTCAGGCGATCTTTTTCCGCCTATTAATTAAGAAGAACCCCGAGGTAGACTAGAAAAGAAAGAAGACAGGACCCTAAGCGTGGGAGTCCCTAAAGGATTGTGTAAGAGACTAGTGGGCTGGCTATTGTTCCTAGAGTAGTGTGCCCTACTAATACTACTATAGAAAGAGAAGCGGGTCTTCTGAACGCACAAATGGTGTCCTGGTGAAATGACAGTAGACTTCAATCAATGTGTTTCGCCCTCTCGTGGAAAACTGGATTGGACGAGATATGGATGGCTGCCTGAAACTCGCAATGGTTGAGCAAGGGCTCATCAACCCATAGACCTATCTCGGTCATCAAAGTCCTCAAGCAGACAAGCTCACAGCAATGCTGTTTCTTGGATAACCCATACCAGCTCACCATAAGCGCAAGGACACCAATAGAAGAAACACCAATTGATGGCCTCACCATCAGAACAATGAAATATAATTTCAATCCCCTTGCAGCTCTGGAAAACATCACGGCTGCTGATCTTAAACTAGGTAACTTCATCAATTGTACTACTTATGTTCACATTAACCAAGTTCCAACTAACTTAGACTTTACACTAGTGCAGATGTTCTCTTTGCAATCCTGGACGTCGGCCCTCGCAAGAAAGCAGTAGGATCATTTGAGGTGGGTTTAAACATAATAGATCAAAGGTAATGGCAAGCAAATTCATATTTACATGTATGTATATAAATAACTCACACCCATGTATTAATATGAAATCCAATTTTACTTTTGCTAGCAGGCAAACAAGAACCGTATCTTTATGGGATCAGTTTAGGGAAGTGGATGCTGTTGCGATGCCAAACTTATCAGGAAACTTTCCAGTAGCAATTGGAATGAGGCTGAAAATATCATCATACTACGGCTAACTTCTAAACCTCAACAAACGAAAACTTTTCGGTCTATTGAATTCCAATCAAAACATTAGCTTTGAATATCCGCAGGTGTTGGACTTGGCACAGAAACTCAACAATTTTTCTTTTCAACCCGCGGCACCCGCCAATACCAAAACCCACAGCATTACAGACATGGTACAAAATTTCACATTATCTAATTCACCTTCTTCTCGATGCTACTGACACGACATTTTTCTGCAGTTGCTCAGCCAATGCAACCAAACTCAGAGAACTAGCAATTGCAAAACCAGAGAAGCTTACAATGATCAAACTGAAAGAGCCCACACCAGATGAAATTGTTAAGATTGTCAACCTCCCAACCTCACTAGATAAGGTAACAACCAAATGCAATAAGCAACAGCCCCTTGCCAATTTCAATTTTCAAATGTATCCTCTTTTTCACATTTAGTATCTTTTACGTAGCTAATTTAAATTCTCAGTAAGCCAAAAACAAATTGGCAAGATAATCAGCATATGGACATGGGGTAACCCTCTCTTTTGGAACTCAATTACAAAGGTATATGCCGTCACTGGTCCAAACAATTCACGCTTTACTATCTCATTTTTCAAATGCTCAAATTTACTCCTAAATATCCTTGTCAGCAAGTCTGCTCTATTTTGGGAAAATGATACGCGTACAACGTTTGGCTCCAACAAACTTCTCCAACAGCCCAAAACGGCGTCGTTTTGGGTCTGTTGGGAAAAAAAAAATGAAAATTTTGAAACCAGATTGGGGCTCCCTCCCCCGCCCCATTTCAATCGACCGACCAGAGAGAGAGAGAGAGAGGGATCATCAACATCGGCGACCCACCTCCTCCCTCTCCTCCTCCTCCTTCCTCCCTCTCCACCGTCGGCAACAGACGACCAAGGTCCCTCTCCCGCCCCATTTCACTCGACCAAAAAAACAGAGAGAGATCACCAACATCGGCAACCCACCTCCTCCCTCTCCTCCTCCTCCTTCCTCCCTCTCTACTGCCAGCGACCGCCGCCACCGTGGTAGAGTTTTTTTTATCGTTTGAAGCTGGTATGGGTCGCGTGTACTTGGCGGCGGTGGTCGCCGGAGGTGGGGAGTGACGCCGAAGGAGCTGTGTCGCCGGGGGGATCGCTGGTGGTGGCGAGTTATCGGCCGGTTGGTTGGGGTTGCTGGTCGCCCTCCCTCTCTCTTTCTGTATTTGGTCGAACCAAATGGGGTGGGGGAGGAGCCCGATCTAATTTTCAAAAAAAATCATTTTTTTCCCTACAGACCCAAAACGACGTCGTTTTGGGCTGTTGGAGAAGTTTGTTGGAGCCAAACGTTGTATGCTAATCATTTTCCTCTATTTTGTGCTTCCTAATGGGGTTTCAATTCGTCTTTGATTTCTTTCCAATTTGGGTCAGTGGTGCCTCCTCCAGCAGGAGATTCTAACGGCGCCTTTGTTGTTAGTAGGAAACGAGGGGGTGTTGGGGGTAGTGGTGACTAGTGAGGGATGACCATGGTTGGTTTATGATGGCTCGGTTGCGTCTGATTGCAGAGGCGGGGAGTGCGGTTATGGTAGATGCTTTAGCTCTCCGCAAGGCTATAGATCTTGCTTCCAAGCAGGGTTACGGGACTGTCATCTTTGACGAGATGCCAAGGTACAGGGTGCTGGTGGACATGGTTATTGGTGCTACACAGGTGAATCATGAAGTGGAGGTGATAGTTCACGACATTAAGATGCTTCGAGAAAGGTTGGCTCCGAGTTCAATTCAATTCAATTCATTAGACGTGGGGGAAATAGCAATCCGCATGTCCTTGGTTCTAATAACCACTTAATGGACTGGTTTTGTGAGTAACTCTATATGCAACTAGCTAGGTGGCGTAAAAAGGAACATGAAGTAGACCTTTGAAAGCTTTCCTACAGATGTAAATTTCAAGACTAAATAGCAATAAGGATTAGCTCCATTAACTGTATGAATACAACCTGCAACAAAAGAAACAGGGTGCAGATAACAAAGACTAAAGCCAATGCAGCTCCACTTCTTTTTTTCTGGCTTAACCATAACTTCATGAGATAAAGATAAATAGAGATGAGATGTTCCACAACCATGGCCCAAACACAGTATTTTGAACTGTAACGACGATAGTAATATTAAGATAAACCGAAACAAACATGGTCATCCAACACAATTTCAAGGCTATTAAACTATAACGACGATAGCAAACGGAAATAAACATGTACGAATCCAACACAATTTCAAGGCTATTAAACTGTAACGACGATAGTAAACAGAAATAAACATGTTCATCCGACACAATTTCAAGGCTATTGGTATGAGAGTTGCTACCAGAACCACAAAGGTAGTAGTAACTTTAACCAAAATTCCAAAAGCCATGTTGATTTAACCCCAAAAAATCCCACTCGAAACCATTTTCATCAAAAGCAAAACACTCCACCAGTAATTACCTCCCACACAACCCTAATCCTTTGAAGCCTTCATTGCATCCAAGACCAGCTTTGTCTGCTCCTTGATCAATTCCACCCGCCTCAGATATAAAGCAGCGTCATCCAAACACAAGTTCTTCCACTTTTTCTCCAACTTTTTCGCTTTCACGCTCCCAATCAAACTCATATTTCCCATCATAAAACTCTTAACAGACTCCTTCATTGACAAATCAAAAGGCGTCTCCATCTTCATCGCCAGTGACTGTTCTAAGTAGGGGTGCATAGACCAAAAATCTTCCACTTTATGAACCTTTACATCTTTCATTTCTCCTATCAATCCCTCCACCAATACAACCCCTTTAGCATTCTTTCTTGCTCTCTTACTCCCACTCTTCCCATTGCCATTGCCATTCCCATCAACTCCATTACCCTCCTTTCCACCACCACCACTCCTCCCATATCTTCTTTGAAAGTCCAAAGCACTTGTGCTCATGTGGTTTCGCAAAAACAGGGTCCTCCCCTTTCTCAGCATTGTTTTCGTACTTCTTCTTCAGCCTCCTAACCTTGTCCATCAACCGATTCTTCGAAACTTCTACTGTAAGACCCCAAATTTAATTTGCACATGCATCGCACATGACATGACATTTTGCATCTCATGTTTGCATTTTAAAAAAAAATTGCATCAGGTGCCTGTAGGCATGTAAAATTTCTAGCCTATCACAAGCCGGCACGTGTTGCAGGGCCTAATAAATAGGGCACAATAAATGGCCAATCAAATGCTGCCAAGTGTCTACAGGTCAAAAGTCAAAGATATGTGGAGGGACCAATCAGATGGAGCCACGTGTCAAAATGATGCAGTTATTTATTTATCAAGTCCGGCCAATCAAATTATGCCACTTGGTGAAATAAATTCTATATCTCTTTATATATAATTATCTTTCCTAAAATAAATAAGAAGAAAGGTATTTATTAAATTTTAATTATTTTCCTTTAAATCAAATAAGGAAATAATTAGAGAGAAAAGCATGGAAAGAATTGCAGTTTGCCATAAACTCTACATCTCACGTCTCTATAAATTGAGGTGCCCTCTCTCATATTCAACACATTGAAGTTCCATCAAGACATTGGAGAGATTCAGACATTCAAGCATCTAAAGCTCTGAAGATCAAGCCTCGAAAGCTCTGAAGATCAAGCCTCGAAGCCCTTCAGAATTCTCCAAGCCTAGATCAAGCAATACGGTTCTTCGATCAAAGCTTCAAAGCTCCGAAGAACATTCAAGCTTCCATCAGCTATCAAAACTCTGAAAATCAAAGCATCCAGAGCCCTTCAGAATTCCTTCAAGTCATCAACACGCTCAAGCATCTAGAGCTCTGAAGATCAAACCTTGAAGCCCTTCAAAACTCCTTGAAGTCATCAATAACCGAGACGGTTCTTCAAATCAAAGCCTCAAAGCTGTGAAGAACATTCAAGTCTACATCAAACAAGACGCCTCTTCAGATCAAAGCTCCAAAGCTCTGAAGAACGCTCAAGCCAAATCAACAAATCATCAATCTCCTTCTACCAAATTGAAGAAGATCTCAAAGACCGATTTGAGAAGAAGCTCCACAGCCCTCAAGTCAACGGTCACAAATTCGCCATCTTTTTCAACAAAATTGAAGAAGATCAAGCAATTCAACTTGAGAAGAAGCTTCAAAGCTCTCAAGTCAAAATCCGTCAAATTCGCCGTGATCTTCGCAAAGACCAAAGAAGATCTCGTCGTTCAATTCGAGAACAAGCGTCAAGCCCTCGAATCAAACTCTTGAAGAGAAGAATCAAAGGATTTATTTTCTTTAATTAAAAATTGTCCCAGAGATTGTAAACCCTAATTTCTCAATTCAATAAAATTAACTTTTTGGTCATCATCTTTCCGTCTTTTTCGCAGACTTGAAATTTGTGTGATACAGTGCCATGTGTCTTTTTAGAATGCCTTCATTACTCTTAATTGTGTGATATTTAAAATGATTAGTTTTGTCTACATACGTGCATGACTGGGTACATGAGCAAGGCTATATAACTGTGTGGTTTTTGTAGTCTTCGTAGCCTAAAGTGTTATAATCCAATTTGTAAAGGAAGTTATTGCAATTAGATTAGAAATCAAGATTGGCATGACTGCTAGGAAGACATGTCACCATGTCTATTTCATGTTTAGGTAATATAGAGGTTTTTTCCCCAAAAATCTCACACTCGGTGCATCTGTCTCTTTCTGCCGTAAAAAAAAAGAAAAAAAGAAAAAAGAAAAGGCACAACGCCGAGAAGGAGATCGAGAGGAGAAAAGGGACTAGTTTGCTTTTCAATTCCTAATTGATTTCTCTCGGTAAGAATCACACCTGATTGAATTGATTATCTTATCTAATTTGATTTTAGTTCTTTTCATAGTTAGTGCTTTGGTTATTGTTACAGTTGGAATTGGTTTTGACAAAAGTACGTAGTATAGCAGTTATGCCCATCAATT
>JAXBDA010008985.1:0-13541 GCA_036023075.1 Gaultheria prostrata
TTATTATAGCTATAAAAAAAATATGCAAAATATACTCCAAAATAGGAAATAGCTCTGCCACTACTCAAGATATCTCTACCAACTGTTGGAGAAACTAGTTTCAATTTTCTTTATCGAACCGTCGCAATCTATCCATGAAACCCAAAGTTCCACCCCTTTCTTCCCCTTCCCCCCTCTTGGGGCTTCACCACCATTTGCGGCAGCGGGAGGGGAAGACCTCCTTGACTGATTTCTGCTTCTGTTTCTAGATCTGGTAGTGTTTTTCTCTCCCTCCATCACTCTCACTCCCTTTTCTCTCCTAACCGTCAAACCATAAGCCTTCTACCGCTGCCGTTTTCTTCCCCATTGATCAAGTGGTTGCTGGAGAAGGTGTTGGAGGTTCGAGGGAAGGCTGCCTATTTTCGCTACCACTGCTGTTCCTTTTTTCTACAAGCACTCCATCGAGGGTGTGGGGTTGGGATTGCAGGGGTTTGGTGGTTGCGGTTGCTGGTGTTGATTGTTGTGGCTGCTGGTGCTCAACGAAATGTTGCCAGTGGCATGTGGTGGTGAGGATTTAGTTTTATTTTAAAGCCTGTTTATTTTTTGTTTTGTTTACTATTGGTTTTGTTCATCTCCTATGGAGTTTGTTGTTCCTTGCATGTAACCTTTCCTACCCTTTATGGATATTCAAATGTACTCGGTGAATTTCTTCCCATGCCACACGGATAACCCAAATATTGTGGATCGTTCTTCCCAACAGAGGGCTCTGGAATTTCGGTGATTGTAGCCGTTTGGCGCGCGCGCACACACACACACACACAAAAACTGCTGGAGAAATTATGTTCATGAAAAGTAAGCTGATTTGTTGGAAGTCTAACTGGAACCATCAATTTTACAATTCACATGCTTCAAAGCCAGCTCAAAACAGTTTTACAATCTCTCAAACCACATGCTTCAAAGCCAGCCCAAAACAGTGCTCAAAAAGTCCCTGATAGTTGCATAACAACCCAAAAATCCTGGGAGCTGATGAACAGTTCAAACCACAGCAGCAGGGAAAAAAATAAACGTAGGCAATGAAGCAGCATGAACTAAGAAATATCAGGGTGGTGTTTGCCAAAAAGCATTACCTTGGCACCAAAAAAGAGTTCGACCCAATGTTAGAAGAAAATTCATGACTTTACAGGCAGTGTTTAGGTTAAACAATCATAATCTAGAAAATGTTTCAGCAATATCGGTCGTATTGGGACTCAGTACCTACTGATTTCAAACCATGCTTTAGCCTATTGAAAATAAAACCTTGCATAGGTGTGACAACATCAAGAACACCCTGCTCATTTCCTTGTATCATCATATCACAGGTCTAGTAAGTACTAATTCACCAACTGCTTGAGATATCACAGACAACAAAGGAAAAAACTGTCGATGGGAAAACCAAGACTTTTCAATACCCTAAATTTATGGTTGCAAAAGTGAAGTTGATTTACCTCCACCAAATTGACTAATGTAACAGGAAATGACAAGAAAATTCATACTAAAATCTTTGAAGAAATGTTACACTACACCAACCTCAAAAATTCCAATACAAGGTACAGAGTCTGAATTCTAAGCGGCAACACATGTGGTAGTAGCGGCAGCTTCAGACTTCATGGTAAAGAAGAGATCCAAAATATCAGCATGGTTGCGAATGTACCGCGGACATTTAGAAAGGAGATTATGCGCTTCATTATGCCTTCCAGCCTTGAGGTATGCTTCAAAGACGCGAACAAATACAGCTGTAGATGGAACCCTCTGAACAGTCATCCCTTCCAGAAACAACTTAGCTTCATCGGCAGTTCCGGTCTTTGATATGTAATCGATGAATGGATCCAAGAAAGGCGGAAAACCATCAACTTTCATACAACCCAAAAGCTCCAAAGCTTCCTTCAAACCTCCCTGAACCAAAACCTTGCTTGTGAGTAACTTGTACGTAGAATGCAAAGGTTTCAACTGTTTCTCATTGATCATATCAACCACTAGCTTGCAGGCATCCATTGCCCTGTTCTTATTGCAATATGCCTTAACCAACAATTCCAACGCGTTTCCAGCACAAGAGACGCCCTCTTTTTCAACCATCTTTTGAAAACAATCCGAACCTTCATCAAGGCGACCCGCAACACAATGCCCTTCAACTAAAGATGCCCATGTTTTGTAATTTGAATTAGACCCAAAGACTTCCATATTATCCATAAACTCACTTGCTTCTTCCTTTTTCCCCTTGCTACTAAGCTGAAAGGCAATTTTACTCCTCAATGTATCAGTAGGGAAGAAACCACCTTCCTCCATTGCTTTCAAGATCTTATTGCATTCCCCAAGTCTACCAATACTAGTTAAGGACTTCAGAACTGCATCCACATTCGAATCCGTCAACACATTCCCACCTTCTGTAAAAGCCTTGATAACTTTAAGAAATAAATTCATGTCTAGCTCCTTACTAACCACCACTTTCCTCAAAAGAAAGGTACAATCTTGAATTGAGGGCTTATTGGCACCGACCATCGCAAACTCATACAAATCAACAGCATCCTTTATCATCTTCCTCTTAACAAAATGCCCCAAAACCTCAATATACGTCTCCTTCGCCATCTCAAAGCCAGCACAACTCATTTCATCCGCCACCCTCCAAAACTTCTCAATGCAATCCTCTCTCCCCAAAACCCTAACCATGGCATTATAACTCCTCTCATCATGCTCAAACAAGTTGCTTTCCTGAATCCACCGAAAGAATATCAATGCCTTGTTCGGCTCCGATCCAAGATTTCCCAAAACCATCGAAACCAACTCACTTGAATACAAAACACCCATTTTGCGCAAACGCTTTTCAACCTCATCTCCCCACAGTTCTCCCCTAATCACCTTACAAAGCCGCGAACACACCTTCTCAACCGAATCATCGACCGATCCAGAGGCATATATCCCTTTCAAATCCTCCACATCACTACCTAACCCTTCTTTCTCAAATCTTTCCAAAGCCATATCACTTGCACCCTTCTTCACTCCATACCCTTTCTTCTTCATAACCTCGACCAAATCCCAAAACTCCTTCACATACCCATTTGACCCAAGTATACCCAGCATCCAATTATACGATTTCGAGCTCAACCGCTCGCTCTCCCTCTCCGAAACATACCCGAAAAACCTCTGAGCCGCATCGGGGCCGGAATTCAGACTCTGCAAAACCCTAACCACCAGATCGTGGGTGATAACGATGTTGTTGGACTCCAATTCCAGTTTAATTTCGTCGCTAGTTGACGATTTGGAGAAGATATCGGTCAAAACGACGACGTGATCGGACTCTTTGGGTTCGATTGCGAGCTCGGACGAGGAGAAAAGGCGAAAGGTAGGGTTTTGGAAGAGGGTAGGAGTGGAGAAGTGTTGTGGGGGGATGGGGTGGGAGGAGGAGAGAGAGAGGGGAGTGGAGATATGAAGGTGTTTGGAGCGAGAGTGAAATCGGAGGAGGAGGAGACGCCATGGATGAGTTCTCATGGGTTTTTTAGGGTTTGGAAATGGGGAGCAGGGTTAGGGTTTTCTTGGGAGGAGAGATAGGGGGTTGTGGTGAAGATGGGGAAGGAGGTTTTAGGGTTTTGGATGGTTTTACGTAGAGAAATCTAAGATGGCAGTGACACAGTTCGAGTCCACTGGAATGGGGAAATGGTGCAATTAAACTTTGTTGTGAAATGATTTTCGCATCCACTTTTATGCTCCTAACACTCTTTTTTTTGTTTTTATTCATCTTGAAATTACCAAATCATTCTTTTCTCATGAGTCACTTTTCCTTAGACGGTAGGCCTATAAATAGATCAAATCCGGATTCGCTGTTATCGGATTTGCGATACTAGATTTGGATTCAATTTAGTCCATAGACATGCCTTCTACACAACATCTCATTTCGATGATCAAATTCGTTTGTATTATACCAAGATTATATAGTTAGTCTTAAAAAGATTAACTCAACCGAATATCGTGTTGAATTCTTGATCCAAGTATTCAACTGCTAGTCTAAAATTGTAGACCCAAATTCGAAACCAGGACGAGTGTTATCTGATGAAATAAATGACGGGAAAATTGCAAAATGCCCCCCAAATTTTGACCCAAATGTCTTATCGACTCTCAAACTTCAAAAAAAAAATCAATTTTACTTGCAATCTTTGTTTCCGTTATAAAACTTACTCCCACTGTTTCAATCCGTGAAATCACCAACGGAAATTGGTGAGTTGGACACTAACAGTGAAAAAAACATTAAAAGAGGCTGATTGGGCATTTCATACTCTCTCTCTCTCTCTCTCTCTCTCTCTCTCTCTCTCTCTCTCTCTCTCTCTCTCTCTCTCTCTCTCTCTCTCTCCAGATCAACGGCAAAACCGGCGAAATCCATACCTATGCCGACGTCGAGCTCATCGCCAGCAGAGTCAGCCCCGCCTCATTTAACACGAAATCAAACCGCGCAACACGATCATGCTATTACTCCTGAATTCCCTTGAATTCGTCTCCTCCTTCCTCACCGCCTTCTACCTCGGCGCCACCACCACCATGGACAACCTCTTCTTCATTCCAACGGAAGTCCTGAAACAAGCCAAAGCCACTAACGCCAAACTCATCATCACTCAAAACTAGGTCTATTTTATGGTTGAGCAAATCGACCCGGAAAGGATCCAACCCGGTTTAGGCCTTATGGACATTGGAGAGTATTATTCGGTCTTGGTAGTGTATGTCAACGGCGAGGAAGGAGTCAGAGTAGAAGGAGTGGTGCCAGCAGGGAAAGTGGAGATGAGGCAACCAACACACAATTGGTGCTCGGATCACATCTCATATAACCTGAATAAAAGAATTTTAAGCAAAATTGCGAAGTGGGAGAATGAGACAAGCCATTTTTCTAGATTTTATGATCTGGTTTTCTTCGTAGAAGGTAAAGGCGTGCTGGAAGAAGAGTAAAAAGAAGTAGCAGCAGCAGCCATGGCATGGAGGTGTCAACTATGAAGCGTCTGATCCATTTTACGGAACAGCGGCAGGGGGAAGTGCTAGGATTAGAGCATCCGCATTTGACTCTAGCTAGAAATGTTTGTTATATGACAAAAAGTATTAAAAGTGGGACCCAAAAATTATGTGTTAGAGAGTTGTTAGATTGAGTTTTTAGAAGTGTTTTTAGTGTTTGTTAAAGTTTAAAAAAAAATTGAAGTGGGACCCATTCATATTTTTTTCTCCCTTTCTCTCTTTCTTCTCTCTCTTCTTTTCTCTCTCTGGCCTTTTACTGCATGAGTCAGACTTCCCTCTCTTTCCCCCTCTCTCTATTCTCTTTGCTTGGGTCCCACAAAAACATGATTTCCGTACCATCGACAGATAAGGCACATCTAAAGCCTGACACTAAAGTTGTATCCTAAAAATGCCTCTAACAAATGTCAAATGGAGTCCAAAAAAATAGTTTTTGTTGTTAGCTACCTAGGGTCTTACACTAAAGTGGTCTAAAACACTCAAATGTGGATGCCTTTATTCTTTAATCAAATATAACGTGAGAGGTAGGGATGAAGAGATGGACGGCTTGGATAAAATGGGTTACTTGTGGATAAAATGAAAACTAATTGTCCAGAGCAGAGAAAGAAAGTCAACAGCACTTTTTTATTTTTTTTTCCATCTTTGAATTTTTTTTCATATATGTGGCACTTTTTTTTAATTAGTGTACATGTGGTGCCACGTGTCACAAATAAAGAGCTACATGGCTGATTTAACTGAGCCTTTGGTCCAACCCATCAATTTAAGGAGGTCTTTCTTTCTTTCTTTCTTTCTTTCTTGGGTAAATTTCACTAACCACCTCTGTGGTTTCTGAAAATGTGTTATGTTCCCTTACTTTCTAAACTATTCCCCATATTCCCTCCTCCTATCTCAATTTTTGTATTATTTTGAGAAATAATGTTTTCCAACAAAAAAAAATTTAAAAATGTTATCAAAACTTTATCTTTCTCTAAAAAAATTTAAAAAAAACAATTTTCAAAAATAGCTGTTTTCCAAAAACTAGTTTTTTTTATCCAAGAAAATGTTGAAAACTTCTTTATTTAAAAAATTGTTTAAAAAAATATTTTCAAAACTAGTTTTTTTTCCCTTCAAACTATTTTCAACAAATATTTTCCAAAAAGTAGTTTTTTTAATTGTACTCTATATATTTTAATAAAATGTTTTTTATATGAAAAAGTATTTAGTTCTTTGAAAAAGCTCTATTAAACTCTATTTTTCAAAAAAAAAACTGTTAAAATAAAGGTAAAAATTCAAAAAGTACACAGTTTTTTTTGTTCCAGAAGTAAGATTTTTTGAAAAACGTTTTTTGAAAACATTTTTCAAAAAGATAAAGTTTTGAAATCAGTTTTGTATAAAAAAAAATTTGAAATCTAACCGAAGTTGGGAGAGGAAATAGTTTAAAAATCAAGGAGGGCAATGCATTTTCAGAAACCATAGGGGAGGTCAATGTATTTGTCAGAAACCTCAGGGTAGGTCAGTGAAATTTACCCTTTTACTTTGTTTCTTCCTACTATCGGCTTATTTATCGTATTTATCAAATTGTGAGGCTTAGTTATCTCGTGAACTCTAACACAATTGGTGTAGTGTCATGATTTGTACTTTGTAATCAATCAATCAATCATCATCAAAATCAAAGTCAATCATCAATCAATACATACATACTCTATAGAAATGTATTTTACCTATAGAGTCTCATTCAGTTGTCAAGAAAGTATTGAAAAGGATGAGAAAATCAACTTTCCCATAACTTTTGGGGTGTTTAGTTAACAGGAATAATGGGACCACAAAAATATTTTTCCCACTAGGACTCACTTTCCCTCAAAATGCATCCTGCAAAAAAGAAGGAATTATGTGTCGTGGGAAAGTTTGCTCACGCCAATTATACTTTCCTGGAAAAATCTTTTATCAAGTGAACACTCACAAGAAAGTAAATTTCCCTTTCCTTTACTTCACTTCATTTCACTTTTCTCAGGATTAACTTTATCGCGTAACATTCTTGGCAAATGAACGGAGCCAAGAAGTCTCCAAACTCCAAATCCTAATTTTCTAGAATTTTGCCTTGGTTAATTTTTTGAAATTAAGAGAGATGGGGAGACGTGGGGTGGGGGTGGAGGGCCTGCGGAGGGGAGGGAGGGGAGGGGACGTGGGGAAGTAAGTTTTCTTTATATATATATACTTGCAACCCACTAAAAACACGAGGCCGGAAAGAACACAAAGAGCGTTGTACATGAGAATCGAAAAAATATCAATGTGATGTTTTTTAGTTCCGGACATTGAACAAGCACAATGCTAGTTTATACATGATGTAAATGATATCTCTATAGTCTCCTATCGATTAAAAATAAAATTATCCCTTTGTTTTTTTTTTTTTGATCCAATTATAATGAATATATTCCAATAAAGCCTCCGGCGCTTACAAAGTTTTCCATCGAATACAATGAAAGGAAAATACAGCTAGAGCCTACATCACAAATAAAAGCAAGGCAGACAAATATTTGGATCCAAACACGAGACATAAAAGACTCACTTCTCACCGACTCTAAGGTGCGGGGGCACGAGGAGTTTGCAATCCAACCAAACCATCACCCAAGGCTAGCAGAAATCCCGATCAAAGGGTAGCAAAGAAACCAAAGGAAAACCTCTTCTTGTTTCTATTCTCAAAAAGCTAACGTTGGTCCAAAACAGTGAGCATTCGCCGTCAAAACAGAACGAACTCTCACTGCCACGGGTGGAGTGCCGGACAACACTTCGGGACAAGATTTCGTTGACACGATAGTCTCTGGCCACGAGGGAGTAAGGCTGGCAAGGCCGACAACCCACGAGATCACGACGAACAGAGAACAAAACCAGGGCGAACAAACGCAGAAAAAGAAATTATTAACCCATTAACACCACCCACTGGATCTGGGAAAACTAGACCGGTAACAAAACGTCGGATTGGGAAGACCAACCGGCAAAAAGAAAACAAACGAAAAAGAAAGAAACCCTAACCCAACCTCACCATTATTTACCGTCGCCGACCACCAACTGCTAGATCTGAGCCGAAAAAGGGTAGCCGGACTGGAACAAACCCCCACGCCATCACCAGAGCCGGAGCACCGGAGCTTGAACGCCGGAGCAAGATCTATCCGCAGATCACCCTTTAACAAACCCAAATCAAAAGAGAGGGATACACCGGAGACGGAAGGAGGGAGGAGTAAGAGGGATCGGGTAAGGGGGAGGAGGAGAGGAGGCGGCGGCCCCCTCCCCCAAAGACCTTGTTGTTTCTTGGTTTTTTAGAGAGAGAGGGTCCCGAAAGATATTTTAGAGAGAGAGAGAAAGAGAGATAGGGTGGTAGCCAAATTGATAGACACCATAAATTATCTCTTTGTTTGACTGGAGAAATTGGAAAGAGATAGCATATGTAATCTGATCAACAAAATCAGTTCAAAAAAAATACTATCATCAACACAACACTACATGCATATCTAGGGGTGTCAATGGTTTGGTTTGGTGCGGATTGGTATACATCTGAGGACCGAACCAAAAGTCTACAGTCCGATGTAAGGCAATCCGTGTCCAAACCAAAATTCTACGGTCCGATTCTGAAAAAATCAAAAAATCACGGTTCGGTTCACAGTTTATCTACGGATTATTATATTCCACTAAATAAAAAAACAAATTCCACATTCCATTGTGTATCACACAAATTTCGAGTCTGCGAAGAAGACAGAAATATGCTGACCAAAGTCGATTTTATTGATGTAGAATTTAGGGTTTACAATCTCTGGAATAATTTCTAATGAAAGAAAATTTAATCCCCTGATTCTTCTCTTCGAATGTTGAAACGAGGGCTTAACAGCTTGTTCTCGGATCGAACGGCAAAATCTTCTCCGGTATTTGCGGAAAAGAAGATGATGACTTGATTTGAATGTTCTTCGGAGCTTTGAAGCTTTGATCGAAGAACAGTCCTGCTTGATGTTGGACTTGAAGAATTCTGAAGGGCTTTGGATGCTTTGATCTTCAAAGCTCTGGAGCTTGGATGCTTGAATGTGTTTTGAGATCTTCTTCAATTTGGTAGAAGGAGATTAATGATTTGTTGATTTGGCTTGAGCGCTCTTCAGAGCTTTTAGGCTTTGATTTGAAGAGGCGTCTTGCTTGATGTAGACTTGAATGTTCTTCAGAGCTTTGAGGCTTTGATTTGAAGAGTTGTCTTGTTTGTTGATGACTTCAAGGAGTTCTGAAGGGCTTCGAGGCTTGATCTTCAGAGCTCTAAATGCTTGAGCATGTTGATGACTTGAAGGAATTCTGAAGGGCTTCGAGGCTTGATCTTCAGAGCTCTTGATGCTTGTCTGATGGAAGCTCCAATGTGTGTTAATCGGATGCTTCAATGTCTTGATGACTGGAAGAAATTCTGAAGGGCTTCGAGGCTTGATCTTTAGAGCTCTAGATGCTTGAGCGTGTTGATGACTTGAAGGAATTCTGAAGGGCTTCGAGGCTTGATCTTCAGAGCTCTTGATGTTTGTCTGATGGAAGCTCCAATGTCTTTATGACTGGAAGAAATTCTGAAGGGCTTCGAGGCTTGATCTTCAGAGCTCTTGATGCTTGAATCTCTTCAATGTCTTGATGGAACTTCAATGTGTAAATATGAGAGAGGGCACCTCTATTTATAGAGACATGAGATGTAGAGTTTATGGCAAACTGCACTTCTTTCCATAGTTATCTCCCTGATTATTTCCTTATTTGATTTAAAGGAAAATAATTAGAATTTAATAAATATAATTTCTTCTTATTTATTTTAGGAAAGATAATTACATACAAAGAGATATAGAATTTATTTCACCAAGTGGCATAATTTAATTGGCCGGACTTGATAAATAAATAACAGCATCATTTGACACATGGCTCCATCTGATTGGTCCCTCCACATATATTTGACTTTTGACCTATGGACACTTGGCAGCATTTAATTGGCCATTTATTGTGCCCTATTTGTTAGGCCTCGCAACACGTGGCAACTTGTGATAGGCTAGAAATTTTACATGCCTACACATTGTTTTCACATCCACAATGTAACTTTTGGAACCCATTCATTTTTAAGTTTTAATAACCTTCCACATTCACAATGTAATTTCAAATAACATCAGGAGCAGTAATTCAAAATGATTTAAAGAGATTCACATTCAATAGACAATATAGAATCTGATACAATATTAGATAATATACATGCAAACAAAATTACAATGACCGTTTACAGTTTGCACCTTTACTTTTTATTTATACTACATTCACCCATTTAGGGTAAAAAATTCAGAACAATATGTTTAATTATAATTTTTATCTCAATATTATACTATATATTTATTTATTTATTACTTATAAAATTCTCACGGTCCGGTTCGGTTCATCCACGGTTCTTTTATGAAAATTCATGGACCGAACCGCGAAGCATGGTTTTCTAATTTTCCAGTCCATATCCGGACCATTAATCCATGGACCAAATCCAAAATCTACGGTCCGGTTTGGTTCGGATTCGGATTCGCGGGTTTTTATTGACAGCCCTATGCATATCTCGTACTTTCATGGAACTTCATTTCTGAATAATGTTTAATTTTACCCGCAAAAATTTCAACTAAAGGTTGGATAAATTGCCTCTTAAAAGTTGGGATGATTTTCAAGAGGGTACATTAAAGTTTCTAATTAAGAGAAGTAGCCCAACTGTTAAAATAAGTTGTTAACTTGTTGATACTTTCATATTTCTTTTTTATTGTTTTAACAACAAATTCAATCAAGGTAGAAGAGAAATCGTTAATTTTATGATAAATCCGCAATTTCGCTCAAGAACCACCTATTTACTTATGCTAATTTGGTCGATTATTGTAACATAACATTCAATTTTGTCATGGTCAAATCATATCTCTACTATTCTAAACTAATTGAAACAAACTATAGCTTTATCTTTTTTGTGGGGGGGGAAAAGGAGTAATAAATTTGTTTAATTGCAGTATCAGTGATTGATTAGTTTCTTACTGAGGTAATGAGCCTGTTTAATTGGTGCATTGATGTAATTTTTACAAATTCCAACTTTTTCTGTTTAATATTTCCATTTTATATTTTCCATTAATGTATCTCAGTGAACATATAGGCCTTGGCAGAGCTCAATAAAAGGATTCATGTAGCCGACTCAATTGATTGCGACATAAGGCCCAGTTTGGTTTGGTTTGGTTTATATTTTCTATTAATGTATTTTATGACTCCATATTGACAATTGACCAATGAATCAAACTTCTTGTTATCATTCTAATAACTGCAAGAAAAAAAGAAGAAAAAAAAAGGAACAAAAAAAAGATCTCAACAAATAGCATCTCATTACTTTTGTAACAAAAACTTCATTTATGAAGGGAGAACTCAAAAAGAGATCTCTAGTGTTTGTTCAAAAAGACAAACATCTGCTGCATCTCAATAAGAGGAGCATACATAATCTGCTGAACTGAAAACTATAAAAGAATAAAAAAAAAATTTGGGAGAAAATAAGTAGAGATTATTGGAGTGATCCATGATCAATGAAGCCTTCAGTTGTTCATGCCAGTTGCATTCTTGACTGCATCAGCAGCACCCTGTGCTTTAGCCTTCGCTTGCTGACCAGCCTACACGAGAAATGTCATGATCAAAATCAAGAGTATCGTTTTTAGTATATTATACCAGCATCAAAGTTCCGCTAGTTTTTTTTTTTTCGCAAAACAATCATCATGTAAGTCGATATAAAAATGTTGGGATATAGATTTTGGACCTCCTGCACGTTTTCCTTGCAAGACTGGGCAGCATTGCTGGCCTTGTCCATCACCTGGTTGCCCTTCTCCTGGAATCAAGGCAGCAAACATCATTGGCTTTGGCAGATTTATAATAAGAACTTCATAAACAAAAGAGGAAGAGAAAAAAAAAAGTTACATTACAACTGATCTCGAAAAACACAAGACAGTGTCTACGACAGGCTTAAACACCAAAAGTCATCGATACCTCAGAGTCGAAGAACACAATCGAAACAACAATGTTACAAGCACAGAAGAACTACACACAAAAAGAAGCGTGCGGCTCAAGTTCATTCACGAAACACCAGATTTGAATCTGAACCATACACTTTGAGATTATGTGTGCCTTTCTGTACTCGTCTCAGTGTTTAAAACTTTTTCGTAATCACAAAGACATACGAAAATCGAGCTCACCTGGGTCTGGCCCTTGGCCTGTCCAGCTTGGTAGCTTGCTTTCTGGGAGCTGTCCATGTTCTTCAACTGCTTTGTGTAAGAGAGTATATGCAAGTATTGTTCAAAGACTGAATTCTGAATATGGAGGTCTCAGAGCTGCTCAGATTTATAGATGTCGAAAGCCATCCATTGCTCAACACGTGTAACAGCAATTTCGACAGGTGTTTTCTCTTGCTGAAATTTCGAGTTTTTCCGTTGGAGAAGGGAGATGCTATGGAGATCCATTATTTACTGGATCAGTTGTTCAATTCAGAGGTGGTTGAGATTTTAGAGGAGGGTTTGAACAGGTCTGCTTAATGGAGAGAAGTTCATGTTCTAATATGTCGAGAGAAAAAGAAACCGACTTTTGTTCCAGTACAAACCTGTCCTGAAAAAATAGGAACACTTTTGGGAAGGACAAAAGGATTTTTAAGTCTCCAGTTCTTATGAGGCTCGGATTTACCCAAAAACTCTTGAAAATCACGTAGATCCTATCCTTTTTCAAAATATTGTAACTAATACATTGCTAGTTCCACGAGGTTTTGTTTCAGGGACATTCGTGTAATTCCCTATGCTATGTTTCACCAACAAATTGAGTCGTGAATAATCAACGGCCGTCATTTCGAAATGATTATCCTCACAAGATAGTGATAATTCTAGTACTACTGATTGCGAGCAAAGTCTATATCCATTGAGCATACTTCACTATACTGGCATTCTGTTGTTAAATTCCACGGAGACCCCCTCATCTATATTCATTTTCCATGAAGACCCCCTAACCTTTAAAAGCGTCCAAACTGACCCCCTCATCTATTCGAAATTAAAAAAACCCCTTACTCCGTTAACGGAGTAAGGGAAATATCGATTATGCCCTCGTTTACAATAACTGTGAAACACAACCTTTGTCATACTTCACTCGATCGACTTCTCTCACAGAACTGAGAGTTCGTCTCCTCCCTCTCTCTCTTCATCTCTCGTTTCACCTGATCGAACAAGAAGAACCCTAGATCGAAAATACAACACAACATCGTCCTCTCTCTCTTCATCTTTCGTTTTTCCTGATCGTGGTGTAAAGACCCGAAAATTTATAACTTTTTTTTTTCCTCTTCATAAATAACATAGGGGTAACGTGAGGAATGATGAGAAATGATGAGATTGACTAAGTGTTGGAGTGGTTGTGAGATATATGTTGATTGGGGTGTGTTTGACTTACACAAGTCACATTTGGACCTAAGGTGTAATTATATGTGTGTATGTAATGTGTGTGGTGTATGGGAGGAGAGAGACATATCTCTTCCCCCC